>CM023483.1:59811298-60028653 GCA_013339685.2 Hyalomma asiaticum
CTGATCAATCGTGAATCGGCACACACATGGCGCTAACTACATGTGGTGCTCCTCGAGCCTTGCGACGAATGTCGCAATTTTCGTCATTGGCACACAGGTCGTCGCGCCACTGTTGCCGACGGAACTGGCGATGTACGGCGAGACGGCTAGGAAGTTCATGTTGAGCAATAACGGTTACGAAAGTCGGGACCCCTGCCGTGCACTGCTATGTGTTGAATTAAATAAGTCGCACCATCACGTCACACATCGGACGCCCCCGTCCACCGGCACAACCCAGGACCTCATTGTCGCGAAGACATTGGTTTAGACAGCACGGAATATGTTCTCGACGTCGCGCCATGTCTTTCCGCATGCCAAGCGAACGCGTTTGACCAGTACCACTTGTCGCCTCGACCTACATACCGTGTAACACATTCTGTAACCTACGCACGCACGCAATAACTGATAGTGTTTTACGTGCCAAAACCATGACACGATTATCAGGAACGCCCTAGGCTCCGGAAATTTTGACCACCGGAGGTTCTTTAAGCCCCCCCCTGCAACACATTCTTTAACATATATACTCAAAACGGTGTCCATCAGTCGTGGATGCTTCTGTGAACACGTGAGCCAATATTGCATTTCGATGGAGCCGAAATGTCAAGGCCCGTGTACTGTGCCGTGTCAGTGCACGTTGAAGAACCCCAGGTGGTCGTAATTTCCGGAGCCCTCCACTACGGCGTCTCTCGTAATCATGTCGTGGTTTTGGGACACCAAACCCCACAAATCAGCTGCGTTTCGCCTCTGTCGAAATGCGATCATGTCGTGGTTTTGGGACACCAAACCCCACAAATAAGCTGCGTTTCGCCTCTGTCGAAATGCGATCGGCCGCGGCCGGGATCGGACCAGCTTCTATCGGGTCACCGTGACCACTGTACCATGACTACTGTAGCACCGTCTGTATACCACCACGACGGCCTATACGTCCATGTATTCACGTGTGTCACACGTATACGGTGAAGACAAGAAAGGCGACGATCCGCGACAGTTATCCGCGCTTTTGAAGTCGGCTCAGCGCGACCGATATGGGCTGCACCATTGTGACGCAAGGTTAGACTCGATCCGCGTGGCATGCGCTCACGCGCGTTTCGAGGTCACGTACTACGTGACTGCCGTTTCCAAAAGCCACGGCGGTATACGAAACACGCGCTCTCGGGGCCGGAGGTGTATGTGGCACAAGGCGCGTGGCGCGAGAGACATCAAAATAAATAAATTCCGGGGTTTTTCACGCGCTAAATTCACGATATCTAAGTGTGAGATGTAGTCAAGAGTTCGAAGAAAGTTCGTCTGGTCAGGTATCATGATGAGGATGTAGATGCAGTCACTGACCAAGTCAAGGTGAAAAACACAGAGACGTTTCGGGACCCGTACGGGTTCCTTGTTCACACTAAGCAGGCAAGAGCCGCATGTCGCTTTTTTATGCCAAAATGTGGCGTAATGAACGGATGTAGCTGGCAGGTAGATTCCCATCTGTTCTGTTGATAGTGTCCTCAGTTGTCTGGATAAAAACAGATTCCAAAAGTAGTCTCGTGGTCGAATTCTTTTCCTTGGCTATGATAGCGGCGTTGTCCCAATCGATGAGATGACCGTGGTTATCGGCATGCTCAGCCAAGGCGTTTGACGCTTTCTTGTTGTTGGCCACGTCCCTTTTATGTTCTTTTAATCTCCTGGTGAAGTTACCAGTTTCGCCGATGTAACTGCAGCTGCAGTCTGCGCATGGCACGTTGTAGACAACACCGGGGTATCGCTTGCTGTCTAAGCGATTCTTCACGTTCAAAAGCTGATTCCTAAGCTTGTCGGACGGTATGTGCGCAACGCGAAGGTCATATCTTGAAAAAGATACGGCTTAGGGCTTCGCTGACCCCAGGAACATATGGGATGCCGGCGCGTCTTCGAAACGACCTGCCCTGGGATGGCTTGGGATGGAGGACACGATCTTCAACATTCTTAATAAACTTCTTCGGGTACCCGTTCGTCAATAGTTCTCGATGTATTGTTTGAAGCTCTTTCCTCATTGCATCGTCACTTGAGCAAATGCGTGTTGCCCGCGTCACCAGGGAAGAAACAACGGATTGTTTGTGGCAGACTGGGTGGGACGAATTGAAATTCAAGTAGTGTCCGGTATGCGTTGCTTTTCTATACACAGCAAACGAAAGGCTAGACCCGGTACGGCTCACCTGCACATCGAGGAAAGGAAGGCTGCTGTCACACTCATATTCCGCGGTAATCTGTATGGCGGCTTCTGTCCAGTTGAGAAGACGCAGGAGCCGTGGGGCATCATTCTTACTGACAATGCAGAAGCAGTCGTCCACGTATCGTACGAATATCTTGGGCTTGGGAACAAAGTCGGCGAGCGCCTTCTGTTCAATCACCTCCATGACCAAATTTGCCGTGGAGCGCTCGCGGAGCGCACCCCGTTGGAGGTAGCGGACTTGTGTGAGCTACTGTAACTTCACCTACCGCGAGCAGTGTTACAAGCAGATCCACGCAACTGCCGTGGGGGCCTCCATCTCCGTTACTACGGCAAATTTGGTCATGGAGGTGATCACCGAAGGGCCGCGGGGATCGAACCCGCGCCCCCTTTGTGCTGCGTCATGCTAACGCCGTGTACTATATACCTGCAAAATGTCGCCGCGACGGGTGAAACTAACGTGAGCATTTATTTTACTTGCGTCTGCGAAGATGTAATTAGCCCGTTAGCAGAGTTTTCATTGGGCCTTTTGAAGTCAAATCTCTCAATGTCGCTATATTTAAAATAAAAGAACAGCCCTCCACTACACTTCGCCGTTTGTCCGTCCGTCCGCCCGTCTGTCTGTCTGTCTGTCTGTCTGTCTGTCTGATTGATTGATTGATTGATTGATTGATTGATCGATCGATTGCATCTGATCAACCTTATCTCACAAGACCAGTTGTAGAAAGCTTATAGCAGCGTGACACGATGTTTCTACGAAAAGGGAAAATTAGCACCCATCTGTATGTAGCACAGAGCTACAGCGTTTCTATCGCTTAATTCAAACAATTATTCAATCAGTCAATGAGGAAAATCAGCACGCCTCATGCGAGCTGCTCTCTCGCATGCACTCAATTCCCAGCAGTGCTTCCTTGTGTATAAGTTCAGCATTTTATTCGACGATAGGAACTATATACCAGCTAATTTGGCAAAAGCACTGTTACATATGGTGGCCGCATAAATTAGGCAGCTATACACTCTGAGTTACGCTGCTACTTTAATAGTCGCCTGTTTCAATTCCTGCCCAGCTAATTCGTTCACATCAGGTCAGAAAGCACACTGTGCACTTTAATACATCGAAGTGTTTTGAGGAGTCCGATACCTTTTTTTAGGGGCGAAGCTCCTTAGGGTGTGGGTCTGTCCCTCCTCTGTATGTATGTATGTAGCCACCTCTAGTTTAGTTTATGAATGGCTCAATAGATGGCGTTGTGTGTCCAGGCTGCTACCCGGACAAACGCATCATCATCATCATCATCATCATCAGCTACCTCTTTCCTGAAGCCATGCACTACGCCACGAAGCGCACATGGAAACATGCACCACGATGACACTAAATACCCAACATTAACGAAAGACTGCCCGTTTCTAACGATGATGATGATATGCTGTTTCTCACGTCTTTACATGATGATCGACTGGGCGAATTACACGGAAGATTCACGGTTTACCGATGATTCACTCCGGAGCTTCGCCCACTCATCATCATTCACCCCGTGGATATGCTTTGATTTTTTTTTTTCGATGCCTACTGCCGCGGAGGCATGGCGCTTAGGTTCTGATCCGATAGATGTGGTTCGATCCCGGCTGCGGCAGTCGCGTTTCGACAAAGGCAAAACGATAGAGGCCCGTGTACTGTGCGATGTTGTGCACGTTAAAAAAGAAAAGTTCGTCGAAATTTCTACAGACCTCTGCGACGTGGCTCATTATCATTAGGTGGTTTTGGCACTTAAAACTCCGGCAATTATTGGTAAAGTTCTTGCACAAGTGTAGCGCACAACGTAGTCATCAAACGCGGAACAGCTGTATACTCCGAATGCATGGAACACTGTCGGCAACGCTGCTTGCAACAAAAGTGCCCGGGACACAGACCTCACAGCAAATACAAATTTTTGTTTTCTTACAGCATGGAGCTCCGAATTTGACAAGCAACTGTGCAGGCCGCGAAACTTGATACAGGCCGAAAAGCTTCATTTGGTAGACGCTAAAGGTTCACAGCTTAACCGAGAATTCAATCCCTTCTGCTGATCCAAGGGTCGCGGGATCGAATCCCGGCTGCGGCGGCTGCATTTCGATGGAGGCGAAATGTTGAGGCCCGTGTACTGTGCGATGTCAGTGCACGTTAAAGAACCCCAGGTGGTCGAAATTTCCGGAGCCCTCCACTACGGCGTCTCTCATAATCAGAACTGGTTTTGGGACGTTAAACCCCACAGATCAATCAATCAGAATTCAATCCCTTGCACGCCATATCTGGGCAGTTCAGTCCCCGATATACGGTATACGATACAGCACGCACGCTGCTTCTCGTATCAACGTGACGTTGATGAACAGGACGTTAAAAACGATGGAGAACGGGAAATGCCGCTGGAGCCAACGTTTGAACAAAGTGGACTTGTCTTCGTCAGGACGGCAACGGCAATGTGACATGCAACACAGACGTGCACATCTGGAGCAACGCAATTACCCTCCTTTTCTTTCATGTTCTCTCTACCTGTCACGCATACGCGCCCGATCCCGTTCGGTCGCTGTGATCGTCTGGCATGTCTTCTAGTTTGCTTTTCTTTCTACATTTCACTTTCTTTTCGGAAATGAAGTATCGCGCGACATACTGTGCAGGATGAAATGAAAGCAGTACACTTTTCTTGCCATAAGCCAGAAACCCATCACATTCCATACGTCGCATAATTCAGAAGCATGCGTCGCACTCCCTGAACAGGTCTGGAAAAAAATCTGCCCGACGTTGCGTCTGCTGCTGCGACATTTTGTGGAGGAATGCTTGAAGTATACATGTGAGCTTTTTCTCTCTTTTTTTTTTCTATACAGTATCCACAAGTGAAGTGCAATTTAGGAAAACGCCATGTTTTGCTACTACCACTGTTGTCGAGCCTGCCCCGGCATTTTTTGTCAGCCTCGTTCGTTTTTTCAAGCCTATACACTGCAGTTAATATCTAGTCGCCGTCCTGACGAAGACAAGTCCACTTGTCTAAACGTTAGCTCCTGCATTCCCTGTTCTACATCGTATTTAGCGATTTGTTCATCGAGTTAATATCTAAGTAACCTATATACTATATAGGACAGTATATGAGCAGGGGTTCACCCAAAACTTCGATATCGGGGGAAAGGGGGGGGAGGGATACCGAGTAATTGGTTATGTGGAGAAATTTTGTATGTGTGTGTGTTTGCGTGTGTGGGTGGGGGGGGGGGTGGTGTATAAATCTCTGTACTTGAGTAAATGTTGGATTGACGCAGATATATAACACAAATATTTATCTCATAGCGAATCGAACATAGCATTTCGGACCTGTTTTAGCTGTAAAATTTTTTTTTAATTAGGAAGAGCTGAATGCCAGCGCAAGAACAATTTCGCACTGTTTTGCGTCAGAATTAACAACGTGAGTGTTCTTTCTCCGGTACACCTTTCTTTACAAGATGAGAAAGGTCGCCGACGGTTTTTGGTGCCGCCCGTAAGCCGCAGCGAAAGCATCAGTTTTCTGCCTACCTTCGTCGCTTGACAAAACATTAAAATGAAAGCGGCAAAGCTGCGCTTTCGGATGTAATTCCCGTTTTGATCTCTGACACTGCAATATTTTTCTTGGACAAACACCTGGCAAATCTCCTCGCGGAGTGTATTCGGTGCGGATCAGTATATACCTGTAACTTCGCCTTGGAAGGGCCCCCAATATCTTAATCTCTTAAGCCGTTGACAAAATATACGATAAAGGTCACACGTGAAACGGACTGGAGGCGACCGTGTTGCTGTCTTGGTGTTAACGGAACACGTTCATTGCTTTAAGTTGGACCTGGCTCACTTCATTTCACACAGGCCTTGGATTGGACTCATTTTTATTCGAGACTAATTTTCTGACCGCGAGTTTCAAACGCTATACCCGAGCAATATTGAGCGGAAGTGTAAAAAAGAAATAAATTAAAAAAAAAGCAAAGAAACGCAACCTTCTTGATGTGTCCCACATTTGCCGCAACCGAACAGTCCATTTCGAAATGAGACACCGCACTCATTCACGACGCGTCTAAAACAATATAACAGCCAATAGAATTTGATCGAAACTGCTTTTTAGCAACGGTCCCTCGACAACAACGTTGGATGCGTCGCAATGCTTCCCTTGTGTGGATCGAAGAATTCGGCGATACGGCACTCAATGACATGCAAAGGCGCCGCACCAGACAAGTACTTGCATCTCAGGTTAGTACCGTCCCATTTGAATATGTTCAGGGTTACTTCAATGAATTTGTGTGATATTGTACATGCCAAAACCTCGGTACAGACACGCCGCATTGGGTGACTCGGGATTACTGTGGCCGCGGGCTCTTTAACGTGCACCTATAAGTATAATACACGGGTGACCTTCAATTTCGCCCCCATCGAAATGCGGCCGGCTGCGATCGGTAATCGAACACGCGTCCACGGGCTTACCACCGAACAACTTTACCTACTATACCAGCTGGCCGATGCATATGTTCGTGAAGAACAAGACTCGTGCCATACACTAAATCGATACCTGGGGATCTTCAGCGTGCACCTAAGCCTATAGCACACGGACCTCTAGCATTTCTCCCCCAACGAAATGCGACCGCAGCGGCCGGGATCGAACCCCGCGCTTTTCGCGTCAGCAGCCGAACAGAACACGTGGTAGGACGGTGGCTACACTGTCCCACCACGGCGGCGACATGCACAAAAATCGGGAGTTGGGACTTTTATAGTATGTGGTACTACAACTCACACTCCAATTCTATCGTTATCAAGCTCCATACGAGTTAGCCAGGCATGCGACGTACGTCATCTATTAAAGGGACCCTGAAACGGTTTTGACGATTTTGTGCAAACATGGTGATCCGGTAGAGCGGGTCATTAGGACCATTACAGGACAGATTTCAGCGCTGTGCGTAAAATGTGTAATTTACAATAAGGTTTTGAACACGCGTATCGCAAAAGGTCGCAGCGGCTCGCCAAAATGCGTTTTCAAACGCCCCCGCCAATCTAACTACGAACGGGAGGTCGCTGATTGTCCCCGAACCAGTCTTGTGCACATAATTTTCAAGACCTAGCTGCAAACAACGTGCTTCTACAACGTACTCCTTCGCTTCAGCCAACGGTATCGTCGCGGCATCTGGCGGCGTACACACGAGTCGCCGGCGCTCTATTACAGAGGCTAGCACTGCCGAGACGCGCGACCTCAGTGAGGATATCGGGGCGCTATGTCGCTACGGAAGACTCGGTAGCGGCTGACGCGGGAGGCGCTGTCGTCGCTAGCGCGCACTCCGCAGCACATCGAGTTGAGGAGGAACAGCAGTGGTAAGCAGAGTGTCGGAACGGAACGAAAAACGAAAACGAAAAAAACGATATTTTTGACCGGAACGAAAACGTAACCGGAACGTTATTTATTATTTCGTTCCGGAGCAAAAACGAAATATTTTTTATCGTTTTTCGGTTCACGGGAAAACTTTGCGATCCGGAACAACCGAGGTCGTGCAACGTGAGCAACATCATCAACGGTCATCGCCCTCTTACTGGAATGCTGGACAAGGAGCCGCGCCTTCCAAGAAGCACGAATGTGTTGAAATTTTGCGACGAGCGCTAAGAGCGGCACCCGGAGCTGTAGATGTTAACACAAGTGGCCCTTGGTGTGCCAGCCACACAAGTCAGCGTTGAGAGGGCATTTTCGGCACTCAAGTTCGTTTTGGTCAGAGCAGCGGTCTCGCTTATCGGCGAGTATACTTCATGACCTGCTGCTTCTGAAATCGTGTGCCCCCTCTCGACGAAAATTTGGGATGCAAACTTGAGGAAAATAAATACCAAGTTTTTGTTGTGTGCTTGCTTCGAAACTATTTACGACTTCCCTCATAGTCACATCGTGGCTTTGGGACGTAAAACCCCAACAATTATTATTGCACTTTTATGTATTAGTTCAGTATTTTTCTTGCTCTTTTTAAAAGATACTTTTCAAGTTTCAAGTTTATTTCAAATATTATTACAAACATAAAATATTACACAAGATAATTATACAGAAGGAGGTCCGAAAGCACTAGGCTGCAGGGGGACCGCCTGTCCGAAATTGCAAAGGAAAAAGAACGTAATTAGCAGTGAATAGCAACATAACAAGAAAACGAATGATTTAGCGGAACAACAATAAGACAATTATAATTAAACAAAGTGATAAAACAAATGAATCATGAAAATATGCGTTTAGTAATTGAGCAAATAAGAAAACAATTCTCTTTTAAAAGGACCGATTGTGGCACACTGTTTGATGTGGGATGGTAGTGAATTCCATATGAACAAAGCAAGAAAATACCCAGTATGTCGACCATAATTAGTACGAATAGCAATGTTAAGTATGTTGTTCGTTTTTCTTATTAAAAAAAACGTTATGAACCGTTACGGAACGTTTTCTTTTTGTTCCGGAACGAAAACGGAACGGAACTTTTTTCTGTGGAACGAAATGAAAACCGGAACGAAAAACATTTCGTTCCGACACCCTGGTGGTAATGAGGAAGGCGACAGAAATAAGCCCATAGCTGCCTTAGCGCATGGTGCTTCGCTTTATTTATGGTGTGAATGATTTCACAATTGTGTTGCTTAATCAGTGACGCAATGTCAAAAAAAAAACGTTTCAGGGACCCTTTAAATGTATCGCTATACAGCATTAAGTGCAGCGAGAAGCGCCTGCTTTTCCGCTTTCTTTATAATTAGTGCGGTGTTGACTTTCCGCCAACGTCATTGGAATCGTTACACGAGAGGCTCCTTTCCAAGTCGAACCCGCCCATAGCGGCGCTTCATTGAATCTTTAGCGAAAAGAATTACTCTCCGGTGCAGTCCGGCCCCTTCCTCTTAAAGGTAGTTTCATTCGTGATGGAACCTTTTTCCGCCAACGTCATGGCGTAGTCGAGGCAAGCATTATCCGCCAGGCACGGTAGATCAATGCCAAGCGCCGCATTTAGCTCATCATTTGCTCTTGCGTATACAGGAGTAGCACAAGCGAGTAATCAGACGCGACCAGGAAGGAGCTTTTGAGATGCACGCCGACGACGCGCTGCCCTTCTAATGAACACTCTTCTGAAAAAGCATATAGGGGATGTCGCGTACTCGTATCATAAACCTGTATCACGACAAGTCCGCTAAGCTATAAAAGATGACCGCACGTAGTTACGGAAAACACGTTCGCTGCGGTTTTACCTCATAATACAGGAAGAAAACAAGAACAGCCATGGAAGTATACTATACAGTAGAGCATGTATGATGAATGTACTTCTTGCCAGGACTCATTTGGTGATAACGGTGGCGTGACGGTGCGCCATTTATACCAAGGAAGTCTGATTATACGAAGGGAGAAAAGAGGAATCTTAAGGAAATAGGGGTCTTTAATGGAACTATCATCGTAATGATCCGTCTGAGTTTTCATTTTATTTCTAACGCTTTAACGTTATATGCGGAGTAAACTGAAAAAAAAAAAAGTGTCCCCAGTCTGTGTGAACAAGCGATTTACCGCATTTATTCGCATATTACCACCACAATTTATTATATTGTTGGAAAGCCAGTGTAGGCTATTACGAAAAACCGAAAGTAATTAGAGGTTAATGAACGTAATCCCAAAGCATTTCTACCCCGTTTGCTGCTACATGAATTATTTTTATAACTTGTCACTGCGGAAGGCTACGATATCAACGATAACGGGACACGGTTGCGTTCGAGCTGATAATAAGAACTGGCGTAGTATCCTTAATAATTATGGACAACGCTATGGAACAAAAAAAAAAACAGCACACAGCGCACATTATCTTAACAAAACACTGCACAGCATAATTAGGGGAAATCACGAATGTGACAGTCAACTGAATAATAACACGACGATTACTCCTGCAGGTTCCGTGCTGGGGCTTGTACCGCCACAGCACGGTTTCAGAGCGCGTAGTATCTTTACCTGTGGCAGCGGATACATATCGCGCGATCCTCGATGTCATGTGACTCAGTAGTCGCTGTTGTTTTAGATGCGAAGCAGCTCTTTGACTAGCCTGTGTAACGCTGTCAGTATAGGTGTTCTGTGCTGTCCCTCCGTCCGTACGAACGCGCCGCAACGCGCTCCCCTCGCCGCAGGTGTTGGAGCGGTGCCAAGTAGGTCACGCCGCAGCTGCGCGTTGACGTCACGCTCCCCTCGCAGTGCGCGCTGACGTCACTCTCTCCCTCGCCCGCCGCGCGCTCGCCGCAGCGCCCGCAGCTGCCGCCTGACGGAAATCTTCGATGAGCGCTTTCCCAGCTCGCAAGGAACGAGAACGCGCCCTCGCCCTCGAGAGACAACGCTGACGCAGGCAGCGTCATGCTGGCGTCAAACCGATGCAAACGCGACACCTAGTCAAACCGATGCAAACGCGTTGTGCACCCACCGTGCTGCTTCGCATCGCCTCATGGTCCCCTTTAGCGGGAGATGGTGTAATCTCTTATGTGCCGAAACCACTGCACATATGAGGCACGCCGTACAGTGTAATGCTCCGGATTAATTTTTGACCACCTAACCTCTGCTCCTTTGCATGATGACCTAGGTACACGAAGGAAGAGGGGGAGGGGGGGGGGGCATTTCGACCCCGACGAAATGCGGGTGCACAGCATCTTACGACTCATAATGGACGATGACTTACAAGTATTGATTGATTTCTGGAATTTTACGTTCCACAACCACGATATGATTATGAGAGAAGCCGCAGTGGAGGGCTTTGGAAATTTCGACCACCTGGGGTTCTTTAACGTGCAAGTGACATCGCACAGTACACGCGCCTCTGGCACTTTCGCCTCCATCGAAATGCAGCTGCCGGGGCCGGGATTCGATCCCGCGACTTTCGGATCGGCACCCGAGTACCATAGCGTGGCGGGGCACTTACTGGCATTCAAGGGAGATGTTCGACTTAGTTGGTGTTTAACAAGCGCAAATGTACGCGAACACAAAGAAGAGACGCGACTGTCGCGACAGAGACGCGACAGGGCCTTTCCTGCCTATATAAGTGGCGCATTATTTCTTTATGCTTTATACCTTTCTGCTGCCGCACAAAGGTATAATTAGAATTCAGTTACTTTTCTCCGGGGCTCTATATGTCAACACTGTGAGCATGGCGTAGTTGAGAACTCTGTATTAATTCTGTCTGCAGGCAATTTAATATCATATATATATTAAAATGTGAAGATGTAACTCCGCTAATAGGGATAACGTCTTGAGGAAGCGCAGTTCTGACGTGCGGGAAGTATGCAATGTGCACACTGTCGGCTGCTTTTCTGATTGGCTCGCCTCTCACGCACATGCATCCACCGGCCTTTCTCCATATCTTTTTCTTGCTGCCCCTTATACTTTTCATTCATTCTCTTTTTTTCCCCTAAAGATGAATGAGCTACAGTAGTGTATACAGCATTTTCGGATAAAGTGGCGCCATTTAATCGGGAAGAGAAAAACACCGTTGACGTCGTGTTTTCATCGGGAAATCCCGCAACGGGGCGCATTATAGAAGGGGGAAGAAGTTGTTTAGGCAGACACGCCCGAAACGCATTGTGCGTAGTATACGCAAACAGGAACACGACAAACCACAGCCGCACATTTCGCGTCATTTAGATCGGCCGTATACGGGAAAACTGACGTGTGTGGAGAAGGGCTATTAGGGTCACGTTGCAAGCAAGCCACAACGCATGCACTGCATCCGTAAACAACTGTATATCGTTACGCGGATGTATATACGCAACGGCCGTGCCGCGGCAATCAGTTTCCGAGCTCCGTGATACGCATTCAAGGTTGCATCATTTGTCTATGCGTGCCGCGTGTTTCCAGCGAACAACGATTTATCTATTCCTGCAGCTTACTGTGATTGGCAGATCCACAGAGTGTGCTCTCTTTGCATCCATTCGTGAGCATGAATGGTATATCATCGGCGTGTCCTTTTTATGTGTATTGCAACCTGTCCCGCCAATCGGGTCCTCATCACAGGCCGTGATTTACTTCTTTATATAGCGTGCGCTGCTAAACAAGTTCGCGGTAAATGCAAGTTGCGACGAGCGAGACTGCACCATGCTTCTGTTATACAGTTACACGATGATGTTTCACTAAGTTAGTTAGTTAGTTAGTTAGTTAGTTAGTTAGTTAGTTAGTTAGTTAGTTAGTTAGTTAGTTAGTTAGTTAGTTAGTTAGTTAGCTAGTTAGTTAGCACTGATAAGAGGTACACTTCTGGGCTTATACTCGGAATGCTGAGCGGGATGGTGCGGCGCTTAGAAGAGAGCAGAACTGATTCATACGCATGCGGCTCCGTGCACACTTAACCCCTTCCTCCATGCTTCGCAATTTTGACGGCGTAAGCAACTTTACAGGCACTGCGTTAGGCAGGGATGGTAGGTCTGATTGTATTTGTAAGTTATGATTCTGCGATCAATAGCAAAAAAGAAAAAAAAAAGCAATGAGAGGTTTCGACCAAATTAACACTTGATAGTCAACAAACAAGCTAATAATTGATGGAATTTTACGTGCCATTACGAGTTATGATTCTCGAGGCACGCCTCCGTAGTACTTTTGACCACCTGGGTATTCTTTACGTGAATCCAAATTTAAAGGGACGCTTGAGTAAAAAAAAAAATTATTAGTAGGTTAGCAACCCAGCTGTTCTTTCATGCAACACAGACCATTTTTTGTAATTCATTCATCCCCAGTACGTCAACAAACTGGCATCACCTTCCCCGCTACGCCGTCGAAATATCTGATAACATTAGTCCAAAGCTGCTTTAATTAACCTGCTTTCGTCATAAATAAGGAAATTGTATCATTAGCATCACCTTCCCTTTATTTAAGTTCCTTTTTTTTTTTTTTTGAGCGCTTGTTCTTGTTTCATACGCACATTTCCGGCCTTCTTCTATTATTAAAAGTGGGAACATGGGAATGTAGGCTACATGAGAGCCGGCTATCCCATCATCATAATATTGAAGCTGAAAACAACATTAACCACACACACGAAAAAAAAAAAAAAAAAACGCCACTAGGAAGGACAAAAGCATAAGAAAAAAAAAAGAGTATGTACAAACTATGTACGAGCGTGATGAATAGCATATAAAGGACACCTCTATGTTCAATTCATGCAAAGTGGACACACATACCACCGTCGACACAGTCCCCATAAACATTTCCATGCGCCGACCTAGAAAATGTCTATGGGACACGCCAACGCACGATTTCCGGCCTTACGCGTTAGTTCTCTTGTTTACTTTTCATTGCTATTGTTGGTGTATAATAATTACCTGTATCCTGTATGCTCGCCTGCGTTCCTTTTCTTTGTTTTATTTTTTGTTGCACACTGTATGTTCAAAATGTACCACTTTCGGCCCTCCGTAATGCCCTCGGGCCCTGAGTGTAATAAAAATTAATAAATAAATAAGTAAATAAATACAAAATACAGCACTATCACGAGGAGAAGACACTCGGCAAGCTGAGAAACGCGCGAAGAGAAAATACGGGTGGCGACGCTGCTCTGAAGTTCCAACACTAAAACGCGTGACGTCACACATATTTGACGGCGTATGCTAATTCCCCCCCCCCCCCCCTTCCCTCTGTTGCTTAGCGAAGCCAACAGAGGAGGTATTCGAATTCGACTGTCGAGGAGAAGAAAGTAACCCCAAACTTTGCGTGCGTAATCGTCATGGGTTGTCGCCACGGCGCATGCGTCAAACGCAAGTGTTTTGAATACGTACACCATCCTATTAAATGTAGTACATTAAAGCGCTCGTACCCAAGGAACCCAGTGCTTGGGTACCCAATTATAAAACGCTCATCTACGCGTCAGCTACTTGACGAAGGCCGTTTTGTAAGGCAAAACTTAATCAGGTGGTAACATAATTCTAACTTATGAAAACAGAAAACAAACCTTGCTTTCTTCGACTGTATGCACTGACCCCTCTGCAGGGACCGGAACCGGTTTCAATGTGAACACTTGCGATGCTGAGGAGAAAGCCGCAGTACGAGAGCGAGTGGTCTCGACGCAAGCGCAGAAATGAACAGACATGCGGCGGATATGTCGCGAAGCCGTGACCGGCAAATGTTAACGAACTCAAAGAGAGTGACACAGAGAGTGAGAGAGAAAAAAATCTGCAGCAGGCGAGGCCACATGTGAAGGCGGTATGCCGGATACGTATATAGCTGCACGCTGCGGTCGCTTAGCAACAACACTGGTAGTGTAGCCAATTAGGAGCAATCAGTCGGTAGATCCCTGAGAACAGTGAGAAGATGTCGCCAGCAGACAGGTCACACTGCGCCGTTTAATACCTGGGCGTTTTTGACGACATATTTTCTTCTTTTTTTTTTTAATGTACAGATATTGATAGCACTCACTGCGAATATACGCCGACCCAAAGCTCCTCTTGCAACACATGGATTCGTTTGCACACAGATGTTCGACAAACATGCATACATATTCAGGGTGCGCGAAATCTCTCGCTGAATCGATGGCGTCCCACTAGTGCTGCGTCAGCAATTCCTCAAGTTTCACCCATTTTACAAACGAGACTGTAGTTCAGGGCAAAATGGAGGCTCCAGATTCAGAAAACGTCGAAACGGGAAAATTTTTTTTTGCGTGGAGCAAACGTTCCGGCAAAGGTTCTTGCCCGAGACGGCATACCTTGTCGAAATTTGGCGGCAGTGACATTCCTTGTTGAATGAATGACCTTCTAATCGCTTTAATTATGGCTCAAACTCAGATACTTGCTTATAGTGGCCTGAAGCAACACATCTCCGAGCTTCGGAGTGCACTTTTCTGCCATTTAATGCCGACCCGCTTGTTGGACTCGATAAAGGACCTGCTGGGTTTGTGAAGTTGATCGAACGTTGGGCGATCGTTTCTAATTGCTCCCAAAACAATGGGCTTGAGGCGCGCCATACGGTTAGGCATAAGCCGCGTTATAACTTTAGCCAACTCAATTTCTCAGGTTGCATATCTTTCCATGGTTATGGGCCAGCTGAGGCGTCGAATCAAGAATGACATTTGCTGCCAAAAGCGACTGTCCGAAGTCAGCTTTTAAACATTTACAGTTTATATAAGCAACACTCCTGAAAAAAGAAAAGTCCAGCACTCCCCAACTATAGCACACCTTACACGGCAGCGCTGTCCACCTTACCACTCGACAATGGCACTTCACCTACGGGCATCTTTTATATAACGCACGTTCACCATCCTATCAGATCAACGCATCACTCTTATCTGTGTGACAGTGGCCACTTTGCAACACGCCGCCTGGCCTTTACATTCACAGCTCCACATCGATGATCCTTATCTCGATAGACAGCAATAAAAGTGCCTGCAGCGAGTGGATAAAACGTACTAAGTATAGACTATATCCCTGCTGCTGTTGTACGTTACCTGTCAGCGAGAAAGTATTCAACGCGCCTGCATGTGGCTCTAACTCGGCGGTGAGGTTGCCGCACGCAACGTTGGCCGCAAGTCTCTCTCCTCATCCAAACTCCTCCATCACTCTCGGAAAGGGAGTACAGTTCAAAGCTAACGACAACAGCAGAGAATCCGGCGTGCGCTACATTACGCACAGTGGGGATGTCGTTAAGTCGACGCGCCTCCATGGGAGTTCGGCAACGCTGGCTGTATGTTTGGCTACAATGCATGCTACATATACGTAGTTTCGATCAGCTTTCCCCCCCTCTCTCTCTCATATCGCGATCGCCGCACGCTCCGATGCGAGTGGCTCGGTCGGAACCAGCATGTGCAGCTGTAAGCGTTGGAGCCTCGGGCTCAATTTTTTGCACACATTTCGGTTGTGCGCGTAGTGTTTCACTTATCTGTGCGGCTTCGGCGGTGGAAGCCGTGTTTTTCAGCGCGAGAACACAGTTGTCTCCGGATAAGCTGCGCGCTCGTCCAGAGATAAGGTGAGCTCCGCAGAAATACGGGCACTGGCTGCCACAATATACAGTGAACAACATACATGGAAAGCGCCAAAAAGTTCGCTTTTTTTTTTTTTTTTCAGGATGGAGCGCGTGCACGGCGCAACCGAGGATAGTAAGGATATACGTATACTTCAATTGGCCGCACTCATGGTACAGCGTATAGCTCGAAACGTGGCTTAATTTCAACTGAAGTTTTCGGCACTTGATTCGTCGCAGCGAGGTAACATTACTAATGTTTGATAGGCAGGAGCTAAACAGTGTGCCTCCACGTAAAGGTAAACTTTATCCGCTAAGCGAAGACACACCATAGCGAGGCAGGAACACTCGCGACAAAAACCATAGGCGCGTGTCAAAGGGATGCTAGCGTACACTCCACTCACCGTGCCGCGAGGGATGATACACACAGCTGTCAGAGGCCGACGACCGGCGATAATCCCATGGAAGGAAATGTCGGCGACGCACCGAGAATCCAGACGGACCGTACACAACGACGACGCGACGATAAAGACGCTTCGAGCCGGAGTGGGCCTCACACTGTCCAACCTCGCGCGAAGGAGTTCGCAATGCTACGGCGTCGAGTCGCCCCTCTGGGCTGGGCACGAAATCGACGGGCACGACTGCGGCGGGCCGGCAGCCAGCACTCGTCGCAACCCAACGGATGCACACAAGGCGCGATGGGAGAGGGGGGCGGCGCCCGCGTAGCCCGCGTTGTTGCGAGAAGGCAGAGGGTAAAAACAAAAACGAAATAGACAGATGACTCAGCACTGAGCGGCCCCTGGCGGAGCAATGCCAGACCTCAGTCGCGGATTGGAGGATGCTGGTCGGTGGTGCGATGGTGCGGCCGGCGGCGTGTTTTGGTGCGCCCGGCCCGAGGTAGCCGAGCGCGGCAACGACTTTCGCGCGTTGGTTGCCTCGGATGCTGGTCCCGTTGTAGGGCCAGTTTTCGAGGCAGCGGTGCGTTTCGCTTTTTCCTTCCTCCTTCTTCGTTTGGGCCGTGTGAGGCGAAAGCGAAGAAAAAAAAAAAAAAAAAAAACGACGTGGTTGAGAAAAGGCGCAGTTGATACGCTCTCTCCCTATCTCTCTCTCTCGGATTCTCTGAGAACTTTTACGTCAGATATACAGCTGGCGTTCCTGTTTTTATCGTGTAAATGTTCGCGCTTTAATGCGAATGATGAAGCGACCGAACGGGCGAACAATTGCCTACCACAAAGGCATCCGGTGAAATGTCGCGCTGAGCGATAAAGTCTCTTCCAGGGAGGAAACGAATGACATTAAATTTCGCTCATGTAGCTATATGTGCTCTGGGAGCACTATAGCTTTATGAACATGGCTAGCCGGTCTGAATTATAGTGTCCAATGTCCGGACTGCAGAGAAAATTCCCTAATGGATCATTTATCGATATGGAACAATAATTGCTCTGTTTCGATACGATGACTCATGGTACCTGCGGCTGATGTGGCTCGAAAAAGGTCTTAGCGATACGAACGCATGTCTCCTTGCGCCATGTACCTTCGGGTCATATCCGTGTCTTAAGGCAGTACGCCTTCTGTCTTAGATAAAGTGGAGGTCTCTTATCCGGGCATACGTTTTCTTTTACGGCTCTGGAAGCCTGGGATTCCTTTCTTTTATTATTATTGTAGTCACCATGACAACATATCGAGGTGCCGGCATCAAAGGCCGATGCTTTCTACGTTTTTCCGTACATGAGAAAGTATGCTATGTCACAATGCATTGGATATAACTGCAGCATGATAAATACGCCACGATACGACTTAAAACCTACTAAGGGTAAAAACAGAATGTCATGTTGCGATAGAGACAGGCACACACGTAAAAACGTCGCTCGCGTTACAGACGCTCAAGGCTTAAAATGTCACAAGGGAGAAAAACAAGTGACAGGTTGCACATCTAACTCCCCGCGACGACGCCAGCGCCGTTGCGGCGGCGGGCGCGTTACTGTCGGGGGAGCGGAGAGCGATCGCGCCTGCTTGCCCTTGGCGACTGCGGCAGCTAAAAGGCTGTGTCATCGCCCTGCAACGCAGGAAAAAAAAATTTTTAAATCCTAATATAGCGTGTCCGAACGGTTCTTTGTAAAGTGGCAGCTGTAGCTTTGTGGAATCGACCAGTTGATATTTACAGCAGCTTTCCGTAGACGAAATATCAAAGCTTCCCAACTCGCCCGTAAGTGCTTTACAGCAGCGACTTATGAATTGCAGCAGATTTTTTCTTATTTAAAAGACAACTTGGTGCTGTTTGCATGAATTGTAGATGCTAGCAGAATTTTCAGTGTGGCACAAATTTGGGAAAATCTGCGTGCTTTTGGAGCACGCGGATTTTCCCAAATGGCTCCCAATTTTCTCAAATTAACAGCAATCTCAGAGTGCGGACATGGACATTTGTAGGTTGTTTTGGCCCAATAAATGTTCAAAGAAAAAAAAAGAAAAACGTTCAACGAGCGTAACTTGTTTAGAGCATCATAATAACTTTATTAGCTTTTATAAATTTTAATATACTGACTGATTATAAGCGATTATAAAAGCAGTATGTTTGCTTTTCCTTCGCTAGAGAATTGATCATTTCTTCCGCCCCCAAGTTTTGTAAGGATCACATACTTCCCACATTTCTTTCTACCCTTTATGCTTGAGCAAGTTGTTTCACAGTTCTTAATTAAAAGCAAAAGCGGCCGCGTTGGCGTGTTCGCGCTTGCTATGTGCCTTTGACGGCGGCGAGTGGACACATCTGGTACCAACTGTTTATTTAATCCCCGTGTATAACGGCTTGAAAACGCGAGGATGAACAACGCAAACTTAATTAAACAATTAATAGTCCCACAAGGCTAAACCGCCGAATTGGGGAACGGCCGGGTTCTCAAATAATGTCACTGTGCACAACAAAAGTTCTCTTGCACTGGTTGCCGAGAAAATGCGCAACAAATTAACAAAGGACACGGTTGAAATTGCAGCCAACTCCATATTTTTCGACGGTGTATTTATCCACGTTTGCGGAATGCGGTGGCGTGTGGTTTCAGCGCCAGCTTTGTCGATTTCATCTATTATACCATGCACGGAGGTTGCCTGATCCAACAGCTGACCGTTCCCAGTACTTTCACCCAACAGAAAGTTACAAATGTTTACCGATATTGGAAAAGACGAAGGTCTATAACACGAGAGCTCACGTTGCGCCTGTCTATAGTATATACCTTTTCGTCCTTCGCTAGCGCTTCGGATTTTTTGATACGCTGCCCACAAGACCGAACATCTAGCCTTCTCGCAATAGGTGTTCATTTTCACGTCGAGGTAAAAAAAAAAGTGCTATTACGTCCCGCAACACCGCGCTCAACGGGCGCGGCCCGTTCACTTCCCTTGGAGTATCGGGGGCGGCCCGCTGAAGGTCCCCCGACGCTAACGAGAAAGTCGCCACAGTGGCGCTGGCGGGCTATGCGATGGTGGAGGCTCCTGGCGGGTGCAACCTAGCCATACCGCTGCTTCATGAAGTAAACCACATGACGGCGTTAATTTTCTGGATGTCTGCGAGACAATTGGAATGTTATTTTCTAGGGACGACAATATGCTGTAAATAAATAAATAAATAAATAAATAAATAAATAAATAAATAAATAAATAAATAAATAAATAAATAAATAAATAAATAAATAAATAGGTAATCTTTAGACAACACCTTCTTCTCACTTGTAGAGTCGTTGCATTGCACGAACTGCTTATACTTCAGAACATCGATCGCAAGTTCTTGCTGTTAAATTGCTGAGGACCAAAAATATTTTTCTGTGATCATCGGCCTCGAATAGAACTCAAATGCGTCCTAATCCAGTAACCTTTCGTTTTCTTTATTTTTTATTTGTTTGATATGTCTTTTACACATTCTAAATTATGATGTTAATCCTCATCTTGCGTTTGCCAATATCGCGTTGAGGTAGTCTATTCCATACGTGTCCCTTAGCTCTCTCTCCGTTCATGAAATTCGATAAGGACAGTTATGCTCTAACGAAAATTGGGAGCCGAATTCACACAGCACTTCCTTCTGAAGGGTTCCTCCCTTACCAGTACGATGGTTGGCCTTCTCTTCCCCCCCCCCCCCCTTTTTTTTTTTTCTTTCTTAAACGCATAATAATACCACGACTCCTTGTCCAAAGATAATGTCGCCATGCAAGTACACAAGGGACGTGAGTGACAACAAAAAACACACAACTCTATTTACATTAAAGTCCTTAGTATGCTTTTTGTTTTTTGATTGTTTGCTTTAATTTACGCGGTGCACATACCCATCATTCAGTCTGTTCCACTGGCCTACCGTAGAAACGAATTAGAAATCAGCGTACATGTTCGTCTTACAAATGACAGCGTAGGATTTTGCATTGATGATCAGGATGTGACGTAATGAGTGATTACGCACGAAATAACTTCGAAGTGTGTGCCAGCGTCAAAACACCCGATCCACACAATGTATGTATGCATGTATGTATGCATGTATGTGTGTGTGTGTGTGTGTGTGTGTGTGTGTGTGTGTGTGTGTGTGTGTGTGTGTGTGTGTGTGTGTGTGTGTGTGTGTGTGTGTGTGTGTGTGTGTGTGTGTGTGTGTGTGTGTGTGTGCGTGCATGCATGCATGCATGCATGCGCTTATCCCATACTGACCTGTTGCTTAACCAACTGTCACGGATTGACATTGCCTCGTGGCACGGTGCCTCGTGGTGAAATATAACTGAAGGTTGACGGCATGGCCGCACGTGCAATTTTAGAAGCGCTTCGACCGCTCTCCAAATACGTCGAAAGTTCTCGGCCTTTTTCGGAGAAGACATGCAGATGATGGTCCTCTGAGCTGGGAAGCTGCGAATTAGAGCGTTCCCATGCGACCCCCCGGCGCGGTTCTTGAAAACCCCGAACGCAGTGCTTCACCAACAATGCAGGGCAAGACAGCGGGCAGCCGTTTGACGTGCACTGGCCACGTGCGGACGTACGCTATTGTTTGCTCGGCGGCCACCGTGTCCAAAGGGGACAAGTACGCATACCGTTGTTGACCGGCGAAGGGCCCCCGCCGCCACGCTGATGACCTGTCAATCAGGCGAGCGGAATGAAGAGGCCCGTTCGGCGACCACGAGAAAGGGTTTGCCCATCGCTCTCTCCAGTGCCTTAATTGCGAGAGGGATATTTTGGGCGGAGCCAGAAATGAAGTTACGGAGCAATTGTCTCACAAACACGCCCCGATTCCGAAGACAGCGAATCAAGAAAAACATGCGGGTATTTAAGCGAGGAGCATTGAGGAGCACGGGGTTCTAGTCGCTTGGCTGATATGGCGTAGAGGCCGATCATCGTATCGCTCTAGAAGTTGTTAGCGTGGCTCTGTATCGGCTGGCCACTTAACCTTAGCCGCTTCGCCTAGTTGATATGTGCGCTTACCGTCTGCAACGTAGGCATCGGGACTATTCGGCTCGAGTTAGTTAAAACTGCTCGGGTTTGCCATCAAGCACTAGCTCCCCGGGAACATCAGCGCCGCAACTCCATCGACCTCAACGCTGTGCCGTACCAGACTGCCGCACCAGACCGTCGTGGACCCTTCGACGCTGCCGGTCATCAGCACGTACGCCTTCATGCTCATACCCCCTGAACTTTCTTCTTGAACTTTCGTTAACTTTTTGTAATTTAGATTTCTGTTCTCACTGTTGTTACTTACTGTTGTTAGTTTATTTTTCCTATTTGTTTGTTGTTCTCGCGCTTTAGTATTTTTGTCAAGCTCTTTAACCACTGCTCATTGTTAGTTGAGTGAAGTGTTATTTCGCCTTGAATTCTACATGCCGCCCTATCACTACAGATTAAATTTTTGTTGTATTGTTTTTCTCAACCACGACTCCGATCCTTTCACTGTGTCTGCTTGCGTACGGAACGACCGAAACTGCCGTAGTTCCCTTCACCGACTTCGCGCCGGGGAGCTTGAACACGGCCCTGCAACACCAACACTAGGACTTTTACATATATAATACGAGAACGGGTATATCTCTGTACTTATTATCATTCTGTGTACCATTTGTTATTATTGTGTGTAAGGTTTTTCATAACCTTAAATATGTCAATTTTGTTAGGAATTATTTTTGTGCAGAACACATCCTAGAGCGAATGGCCGTAAATAAGACATTCTAAAAAAAGATAATTTCTCACAAATTAAGTAAAAGTGGACGCAGAGCAATTACGCATGGTCGGAGCATTTTCCGTTCAATACAACACACCACTTTCGTTGAGCGATGTAGTCACCTATCTGTTCAAATACGTTGATTCGCTTTAATATTACGGTTCACTGGTCATTTGGGATATGGTGGCCGAGATCTCGCACTAGGGAGACCAATCCCTCTTCTGGTCAGGGGGCGAGTCTCAGGGATGAAGCAGAAGCAACAGCTTGTAATTGCATCACCATTCCGAATCCATAGGGGGATGAAATTGAAAGAAAAAAAGAATGTTTACGGGCATAAAATGGAATCAATTCACTTAGGACATGTAGATCAGAATGGACGTCGTTGGGGAAAGACTTCGTCTTGCAGGGAACAGTCTACGATGATGATGATGATTTGTTAGTGTAAACATGATGGGACTGGTTGTAAACACGACGGCGGCCGCATACACTTGAAGCTGCCTGGTGTAGGAAATAATTTCACTTGAGCGTAAACAGGACATGGCATTTCGCAAACAGGCATGCGCGCACCCACGATGTGTGCCAACGTTCTTACTCCTGGTTTTCTACACGCACCGACGCCATGCATAACATCAGCGCAGAGTTTTGCGTCAGGTCCGTTTCCTCGTCTATTTCCTGTGCCACTAGTGATTCTGAGGCGAGGAAAAAAAAAAAAAAAAGGAAGGTTGCGTACATTTGCGCGCGCTGTGGTTTACACGTCGGCATGCTCTCCAGGGATATATAAAAGTTTACAGCTGTGTCCTACTTATATGTGCTCGCATAACTGAGGGTTTGACTAGAGCCCGCTGTGAACGACGACACAGCATGCCCGTTTTAGTTATCGTTATTTTGTTTATTTCTGGAGCCGAAGTGTCCCACATCGAGGGGCATTCCGCAACCGCTGTCGTGCGGATGGGACTGCTTGCGAAGGCGGTGCCGGCATCGCGTATCACGTGAATAACCACGAAACGCAGCTTGCCTCTAAGCCATAACTACCATTTATTATAGTTAAGGTTTGGCCTCAGTATGCGGGTTTGACTCCCTGCCACGGCGGACCTGTTTAGGTGAGGACGGAATGCAAGAAACCTGTATACTTATATAAGTACGGGCGTATACTCGTAAGGAGGAGCCCCAAGTGGTTTCCACTGATCAGTAGTCATCCAATACGACATGCCTTGCGTAATCATATAGCTCTCACTGAAATGTGTAGAGCAGGAGAAGAACACGCGAACACGCACCCCTGATATAAGCTCGGATGCGGTAAAGTGCTTGTGAGACATCCACACACAATTTTTAAGCTGCGGTGGCAAATCAAAGACACTTCCGAAAGAATGTCGCAACCGCCCTGTAAAGCTATGCGATCCCCGATATCTCCAAGTAGCTCGGATTCGCGTACGTGCAACTGCGAAGAAGCATTTATTTATTTATTTATTTATTTATTTATTTATTTATTTATTTATTTATTTATTTAGCTTCTTAGCTAGTTAGATAGAATCCGTGCAAATTATGCGGCGGCGCGAATCCAGTGCGCATCGCCACGGATGAGCTTCTCCGGCGGTTGTATTATTATTATTATTATTATTATTATTATTATTATTATTATTATTATTATTATTATTATTATTATTATTATTATTATTATTATTATTGAATCACGAAGAGTGACACAAAGGTTTTACGTAATTCAGCGGAGGCTGCATGAAAGCAGCAACAACAATAAGATAAAGAAAAGGCGAGGCGCCGCAAGCTAAACGAGATTCGCTAAGCGGTTATCACGAAAGTAATAACCTGCTCGAAGCCGAATGCTCGCCAATTGTACGAGTATATACTAAGAGAATTACGCATTCTTTCGCTAATAACACAAAAAACATCTAAACCCTTACTTAACGCCTCCGCTTATACCTCTCGCATGGTAGGAAGAAGGAACAAACGAGCACGCGATATGCAAATGCTCCCCCTCCTCCTCCTCAAGAGATCTCGCCGGTCTGAATAGGCTCCTTAAAGCGCGGATCCAGGAAGTTTCGCCAACGTCGAATTAACAGGCAGCACGGCCGGCGGAGTCGGTTCTTCCCGCTCGATAAACAAGTCGGTGTGGAGACCAAGAAGACACACGTGTCATGGGCTGTGGCGTCGTGTAGTTAGTTCACCGAGTTCTTACGTCGTCGCGCCCATATTTTAACTGGCAAACCAGGAAAAGAAAACAGCACACTAACAGCCCCGCCAATTAGCCGCGTTGAGCCGATTACGCAAATGGGTGCTATGTTACGTAATCCTCGTGGGGAAGCTGGCACGTCAGGAGATTTTACGTGCTACCCGAAGGACACTGGAGAGACTATACGTATATTAGCGTATATTAAGAGGAAACGGTGGCTGCAAACTTCATATTATATGTGTGTGCGAATACCGAATGGAATTACGAATCGATTAGTGGCAGAAGCGAACCGAATGGAATCGGATGCTTATGTTTTTTCTAATGATTTTCCAACATTGAACTGGAGTTCTTACAATCAATGTAAACCAGTGTTCACCTCATCGTATAAGCGCCGACGACGCCATCTGCCGCCACGGCTCGGAAGCGTTGGTGGGTCCGAGCGAGCAGTGTTCCCGCGAGCATGTACGCGAGTGCGCGGATGGATGTGTTTTCATTGTGATTTAACGACTCTCTCGGGCTTCAGAGATGCCGAAAAACAACTGCTGCGTTGTCGGCTGCTCAAACACACACAAGAAATCGCCACGAACGCACTTACACAGATTTCCGGTGCTATTTCATGAGCGACGGCGGCGGTGGATTGCGGCTGTACGACGCAGAAGGCAAGCAATCGCGCTTTGTTTACAGGAGTGTAAAGTCCGAGGACTTCGATGAAGAATAAACCAGGCTTCGAAGTGCGGCGGAAGACAATACGCCTGAAGAGCGCCGAGCAGCGAGACCCTACGATGCCGTTTTTTTTTTTTTTTCTAAAGAGAAAGACCCAGAGCATCACGTGCCACGCGCTCGCGATCCTACTTCGTCTTCTTTCGCGCCCGGTATTTCTCTTTTCTTGCTTAATGTTTTTTCTAATGATTTTCCAACATTGAACTGGAGTTCTTACAATCAATGTAAACCAGTGTTCACCTCATCGTATACGCAACTTCGGCAAAGGAGGCATTGTTTTAGCACTAGGAACACAAGTGTGACCTCTGGAGAAAATAAAGCAGACCGTTCGTATCCATAAAATTATTGGGAAAACGCAAATGATGACAGAATAGCCGGTAAGCCATGCTCTCCGAGCGA
The DNA here is from genome assembly GCA_013339685.2 of Hyalomma asiaticum. Taxonomy (NCBI): domain Eukaryota; kingdom Metazoa; phylum Arthropoda; class Arachnida; order Ixodida; family Ixodidae; genus Hyalomma; species Hyalomma asiaticum. The sequence continues at coordinate 59,836,930 of CM023483.1, forward strand.
AATAGCCTGCTGCAATACTTAAGTTTTCCTCTATTGTGCCTATAATGTGCCAATGGAGATGCAATTTATCGCATTTCTTTTGCACCGAAATTTCGCCTATTTTGGATCAGTTAACATTTTTAAATATTCGTAAACTATTCGAAAAATATTCAGGTTTGCAAATAATGGCTGTTTGATTCGAAAATAGAATCGAATTGTACATTATCGACTCACTATTCGACATTTACGAATGCTCAGGCGCCCCTATCATAAGAAGCGTTACCGTGAGGCGTCACGCTTATTGGCTGAAAACACCCTCTTCAATCGACTACACTGAGGAGAAGTACGCTGAATGTCTTCAGTATGACGCTGCTATGCTTCGTAAACCAAGGGCGTCCGCGTCGCAGACTCCCACTTACTCTAATGACGTAATCACTCATCACGATCGTCGGCACTCAGCCCACAGGTACCATTTCCTTGGTGCATGGTCAAAAGCAACAAGGCTAAGAAATGGATGTTGGTGCGTTTACGCAGACATATGTTTGTCTGCCGAGGGAATTGTACGGGACTGCGCTGGGGTATCCTGGCTTTCGGGCATGATGATGATGTTGGGCGTTGACTGGCAACGTGCTCCCTTGTGCTATGGCGGCGATCTATATTTGTTCTGTATCCGAGGCGTGCGTGGGTGAGGGCCCTTCTATTCAATCTCTGACGTCTTCCTATACGGTTGTCTAATTTGACGTGAAACCGTACCTTAGTGTAACAACCCTCTCTCTCTCTCTCTCTCTCTGTCTGTCTGCTTTATTTATTTATTTATTTATTTATTTATTTATTTATTTATTTATTTATTTATTTATTTGTGGAACTCCTTCATTCATGTTCGTGTGTTCTGCAAAGCGACAATCATAAATAGTATAATTTTAACGTCTGAAATGCATCGAAAACGCCAGGTCCCACGCAAACTCTTGTGACAGACGACAATAAATGACAACGCAAGCGTCATTCTACTTCTGGAATGACGGTGTACAGGACATCAATGACCGAAAGCATTTTCCGGCAGCAAGGCAGAGCAGCGGGTTTCAAAACAAACGTTTTCATTGGGATATGCATAACATAACAATTCCGGTGCGTTTGCCTCGGCATGTACTTTATTTATTTTATTTTTGTCATGTGACCAACGTTGTTTTGTCTCCTGACGAGCACGCGATGCTTAAACAGACGAATGGATTCGACAAACACGCACGAACGTTGGACTTATGCAAAATGCGCATGCACTCGCTGGGTCGATTTATATCTCGCAAAGCTTGCCAGCGTTGTCCTTTCAAAGATCGAGCGTTTCGGGTCGGAACGATTGAGCGAGTCGTCCGCTCCACTGTAACAACGATCGCCGGAGTGTTGCGGTCTTCGTCTCATATGCAGGGAAAATATGTGGTCCGTGCGGTTCTGCGGTCTCATGGGTCCACGTTTTCAGGTCCTTACTTGCAGATGACGTTCGAAGAAAAATATTTTCACTTTTCTTTAGAGTATGCTATATATCAGGGTCTCAGTAAGGTTGTGAAAGAAAATGGGGTTAATCTCTATCTGTCTCTCTGTCTCTCTATCCTTTTTTTTTTTTTTGACAACCCATCAGTCATGGCAGATAGGGGAGCAGAAAAATTCAGGAGCCTTCCCGCTACCGGGAAAAGGGGGGCTAACGAACCTTGGCGTGTGCGTGCCTCCTCCTCCTCCTCCTCCTCCTCCTCCTCCTACTACTACTACTACTACTACTACTACTACTACTACTACCTTTCTTTCTTTCTTTCTTTCTTTCTTTCTTGGTGAACAAATCCAAGGGATTCATATCTTTCGGATATGCTCACGCCTTCTTCGTTTGCCGAGCGTGCACTGAATAGCGCTGACGTGTGCGGGCAAGCGCCTCACGTTTTTCACCAGATGTGTGAGACGAGTCACACCTATGCAACGCCGCCGATACTCGTGAGGCAATAATACAAGCTCCGCATGAAGAAATGCAGTGTGGTCTGGAGGGGTGAATGAGGCAGGCAGCCACTGAGGCAGGCAGCGACGTATGTCGCGAAAATTGTGACTCCCTGAAGTAATGAAGTGTATATGACCGGCGAATACACCTATAGTGTAATTTCTAAATATTGATATGCATGAGCAGCAATGCAACTTGCATAAAAGTAATTGCTGCACTTTCTAAGAAAGTTTCAACCGCTATTACCTAAAGACGAGGACCACGGTACTTGAATAAATCTCAAGCTGCTGAAAAATAATAACGATAAACGATAGCTAAGCGATAGTAATCATTCAGTGCTGGTTGGAATAACACATATTTTTGTGATACGTCACGGATGCAACCGTAAAAAAAATATTCCGTACTTATTTTGAAACTTCTCACCAGGGATCACAGCGGCGAAACAGAATATGGAAGTGGAAACTTACAAAATATTTACCCTAGTAAGTAAAATTGTATGTCGGAAAACTTTTTCGTGAAAGGGATGCGGGTTATACATATAGCCGATATGGAACGCTAGCTACTGGAATACGAGTGAAGGCACAGGATGACACAAGACACGGCGCCGTGGCTTCATGGCGTCACTGTGCCTTCACCAACTGTGTCCCAGTAGTTTGCTCACCGCATTTGCTGTGCTTCCGTACCAATTAACTCGCCCATTTTTCGCTTCTGATGTACGTTTTGAATCACGGAAGCAGGTGAACTGTATTTCTTTTCATTCTCGCTGGTAAAATTTTTCAACATCCTCATATGGACCAGCGGGAAACCAAAATTAAATGCACGCGAATGCGACAACCCTCGGCACTCCGAACCTAAGAGCAAGCAAATGAATGCGCTGTCACACGTCTAGTGTGACCGCAATCTATCTATCTATCTATCTATCTATCTATCTATCTATCTATCTATCTATCTATCTATCTATCTATCTATCTATCTATCTATCTATCTAGCTCGCGGGCTCAAGAGATAGAGACGATAGTCTATGTCTACATCGATAAGCGTTTGTAACAACCACTTCGTGCAAGTAAGTTCATAATGGCCATCAACGTCAACATCAAGAACATGAAAGGGCACAAATCAGGTCCTCGTCTCAGGCGCTGTCATGGTTTCGCTCTTTTGCCTCTCAACACATTGCCGTACCACCGTTGCATTACCAAGGTGACTTATTACGTCACATATCTCAATTACGGATACTACAGCCATGCAAGTGCTTACCAATGTATCAGCCAAGGGACGTTCGCATTGATGATTATGATTGACACCGGTCAATTTTCGCACTAACGTCGTCATTTTTAAATTTTAATTGTATTCGTTTTTGTTTGTTTTTATTGTTTTTAATTAAAGGGCGAGAGTCGACGATGTGCTAAGTAACGACAACACTCCTTTCTCTTTCCTCGATATATGAAGACAAGAGGAGACTCGAGGAAAGTACGCTAACTGATTCTACGAAGCTAAAGAAAAATAAACGCCAGCTTGAGGCTCATTGGCGAACATCCAGCGGACGTTGCCAGATGAAAACCCGTACAAAGCAGGAGGAAGGTGTACATAAAGTGCGAAAACGCTTCTTTAGCCATTAGTGTCCCTCCGCTTGGCCCTATAAGGCGTTGTGTATAATTTTGCGAGAGGTCTTACACATCCCGGAAACCCCATCGTGTTCTTGTACACCCGGCTTGTCTCTTTATTTTTATTTTTCCTTCTGAAAGGAAATGCGAGAGGAAGCTAGAGACGTTGGCCTTCACGGATATTGCAGAAGTGTGTAAAAGAGTCTTCGATCTCTCCCTCTGCAGTTGCTATAGTTCATGGGATGTACAGCGAGCCAAGTTGGCACGCCGAATGGACCACAGTATATTGCCCGGAAGGTCATGGGATGAAAGCGTGTTACATTCACCTGAGCCAAGGACATTAAACGCACAATAATTAAAGGAGTGGAGAAGAATGTTTAAAATCACAGTCCCATAAGCCGCGGCCTGCGTTACCATACGAAAAACGCACAATAAGTCGTAAATAGCTTCGCGCGAATTGGAGGCGAACTTCGGGATTTCTGGCACCGTGCTTTGAACGCTGTGTGAGGCAAAGCAGGTTTGAAGAATTAAATAGATCGTCGACATGCCCTTGTACTTCCATCTTCGCAGTATAGAAATGAAGGTAATCTGTAAGGGCACGTCTGTAAGTTTTCCAATTGAGCAGCATGTTGCATGTGTCTTTTTCCTGCGTTCTTCGGTCCACGAAATGCGCTACCCCGCCAGTATCACCTTTCTTTTTGTTCTTGCGAATTGTAGTTGTTGTCGAGCAGCCAGCGTTATCTCATCCGATTTATTCACTTGTGCTTAGTCATTCACCAATACTAATGGGACATCGGGGCATCACTAATCACAGGGCACAATGACCACATTAAGCCGATAATTTCGATCCTGTTCTGATAGTCATTTTCGCTTCTTTGTGAAACGCCGTGCGTTTACAGGTTGTCCTGCGTAGAGAGTGCCGCTCGACTCAATCACAGCTGTGCTATAGTGAGTCATTTCAAAGCTGCAAATGACAGGTGCCCTGCGGAACAGTACCGTTCCATAAGCCGGTGACCTATCACCAACGATGCCGAGCGCCATCGCATCTGGGCCTATGTAGGTCACCAGGTATGTCGCAGTACAGGGCCGCCATGCTAATGAGAGCATCTGTACGGGTAGCATGCTTACACGACTCCCGCTTCTGCTATCCACGGTGTTGTGCTCAATTTATGGAAAAAAAAAAAAAAAAACGGAGGCAAGCGCGTCAGGGATGCATTCCCCACGCATCGGTGACTGACTTCAGAGTGGTTCTTTAGCCTCATATTGTTAAGCCTAATATCGTTAACATTTGTGTTAGAATGGGTTGACATCTTCATTAATCGCAAGGGAAAGTTGAGTGAGCTAGGTGTGCTCAGGTCCGTATTGTATTATACCGTCGCGGTCAGAATGCAGTGCACTATGCAGCGGTTCTACACTATGCATTCTAGTTATGATACGAAATTGGTTTTGAGGCGAAGTTAAAAGTTGGACGCGAGCTCGACATTACGAAGGAAGAACCGTAAAACTAATTAAAACATATTAAGTAACCACCGACAAAGAGCTTGCAACATATAACGGTATCCAGAATACATGGCTCTGAAATTTGTATATACGTATCTGAACCACGAAGAAGAACGAACACACACACTTACAATGACACGTACGCAGCATCGTGCAAAAGATGCTTCACAGCTTTGCACACGTTTTTCGTGGAAAAAATGGCCAATATATAGCACGCTTGCACGTTTGCTCCGGCTCTGTGGGTATTCCTGGCATATTTTATCATGTTATGTCTGAAAAGAGGCGAATGTGGGTCGCCACATGTGCAGATCGCAAGCCTTTTCAGTTATCCACGATAGGCAAGACCGGATCTGCCTGCTACATGTTGCGGCCGTAAAGAGTTTGAAGGAGAAATGCGAAGGCCGCGAAGAGTAGCTGCTGTAAAGTCGCGCCATAAAACGCAGTTCCGTTGACCTGACAGCTCCCCAAGGTGAGCGAATGAGAGCGTGCAACTAGCACAGCACAGTACGGCGCAAGCGTTGAAGAAACAGCTCAGGCAGCTAGCGCCATCTAGAACTTCTAGACGAAGACAGGCGCGCTTGGCGGTTTTTTTTTTTTTTAATGCCACAACGATTGTGAATAGACCTCGGAGTATTCATTAAGGGGAAAACGCAAATTAAAAAGTACGTCCTACCTATTTTCGGATGCTAGTCGCTGATACAAGAACCTGTCAGAGCAAGCCGACCGCAAGCTCGACTTTTCATAACAGAAAGTAATTGCCCTTACTTTATTTGACGCCACATGCAGCCATGCTTATCACAAGGTACTGCTACAGCTTTACATACAATAACTACAGTATATAGCAGGTACATATAAAAAGGAGGGGAGTTGGCTATTACTAGTACGGCACATACGGAAGAGCGGGAAAGACAAGTTCCGGAACAATCATTGAATATTTTGCAAGAGGCCGTAACAGAAAGTAGTAGTATACCGTTAAGCGTTATACTGCAGAGAGAAACTCCTGTGAGCTCCGCATGACGAGATGTCGCCCGCCAATGACGCTAACGGTAACGATGGCCGTGCGATAGATCACGCTATGCGAATACATGGTGCGAAAGTACTGTGTAAAAAAATGCAATACAATGAGAAGGAGTTATCACGGTTGTCGCTGCTATCGTAATTATTGAAATCGAGCCGAGGCCCATGATTTCAATCGAGCGAGACGCGCGACGCTGCGATGACAGCCCACTGAATTACGCGAAGCGTGCTTCTCCGCACACGTGTTCTTATGAAGGAGAAGCCAGCTTTAGAGGAGATTCTGCTACAATAGTGCAGACACGTTCAGAAGGTGCGTGAGGTTCCGCAATTGAGAAGGCGACATACAAGTGATTGTGACTAAGATTCGGCACTTTCGAGCGTGCATAATTTTGACCACCTAGGGTTGTTTAACGTGAAATAACGTCGCACTGTACATGGGTCTCTAGCATTTCGCCTCCATCGAAATGCGGCCTCCGCGGCCTAGATTCGATCCCGAGACTTTGGGGTTAGCAGCCAAGAGCATTTTCGAGTGTGAAGTGTAAAGGCATCCTGGCATCGAGAGAGGGAGAGGGGTGAAACTCGACCCGGAAAACGCAGTGGAGACGGTACTCAATATTACCTGGTTTTAGTACTTCGATGCGCGCTAGATAATCTTACATGATCAGCCTAAGCCCTTTGCAGGACAACCTCTCCCATATTTTGCCCCGCCACGGTGGTCTAGTGGCAATGGTACTCAGCTGCTGATCCGAGGGTCGCGGGATCGAATCCCGGCCGCGGCGGCTGCACTTCGATGGAGGCGAAATGTTGAGGCCCGTGTACTGTGTGATGTCAGTGCACGTTAAAGAACCCCAGGTGGTCGAAATTTCCGGAGCCCTCCACTACGGCGTCTCTCATAATCAGAGCTGGTTTTGGGACGTTAAACCCTACAAAACAACAAAACAACAATCTCCCATATTTCTCCAATTGGCTCTGTCCTGTGCTGTTATTGCTGAGAACTTCTTAATGATACCTGCCCACATATACGCGCATGGTTGTCCATTGAAGTGGTGAGGTGGCGGAGGAGGTGGGGAAGGCCTCCCTTTCCTGCTCCCGACCCCGGCCCGCTAAGGCTGTTGCAAATTGCGTTTGAACTTCCCGCCGAACGTACCGCGCAGCGGACGCACCCTGCGATGACGAGGAAGAAGAGAAGACCGGAGTGTGGGAGCACGTGCCTCGAGCTCTCTTGAGTTTTTTTCTTGCTTGGACAGCTGGTTTTAGAACACGCTCTTTGAAACATGGATGCTCGGTTTTGCGTCTCATTCACTGAGCGCCCCTAGACGCTCACAAAGGCTTTTCCCACAAAGGCTATTTCTGTCAAAACTCGGTGCAATTTGGCGCTCCTCAAGTGATTAGGGAGCCCCCCACCCCCTCACCCCAATCACCTTTTGGCCACTGATTTTTCCTGTCTATGTAATTAACTTTCTACTGTCCCCTGCCGCGTTTCCTTCTTTTGGAATCCTTTCTGTTGCCCTTCATGACCCTTGGTTATCTTGCCTATTCTCATCACGTGAGAAGTACAGAGGATTCGTCGTCCCATCAATAACGACGGGTGAAGAAAAAGTAGCCTTGCAAGAAATGCAAATAGGCAAAGCAGCTGCTGAAGATCAGTCAGCAGAAGATATGTCGAAGGAAGGTGGGTTATCTTTTCTTGAGGAACTGGCCATAGAACACTCAATCCCTCGTGACCTCGAGAGCACCGTAACCTTGGAATAATGCAAGCGTCATCTTAATCCATCGGGATGTCATATTACCCTACACACAACTTACTCGGTTTTCTGAAAATACTCTCTTAATTAGTAACTCTTCTTTTTCTTGCGACGAGGAATAATTTTTAATAGAGCCAAAAGATGCAGATGTGCACTACTCGTAGACATTCGACTGCGTCTAGCAGCCATAAATTCAATAAATTCAAACACATTTTATGCGGTGTCACTTAGTTAGCTTCGTACGGTATTACACCACGTATAAAAGCGAAGTGCGAATTCTTCGCGATCTTTGTCGTAACATTTCGAGTCGTCTTCCTAGTTCTACGCAAAATTACTGCGCAAGTCTTATTAGTTCTACGAAATGAATGCCGCTTCACCTAAACCTTCAGCCCCGCCGCCCTTGGCCTTTAAACGTCCGAATTTCCAGAGGTTTAAATATGTAACGTGAAGCCTGTAACTGTACTTTTGCCTTGTAATATAGATTCTGTGCTGCTTGTGTGCTCGAGTGTCGATTCCGTTCCTTGAGTGGTCCTAGGCCCTATATTACTTTTCAAGCTGTTCCACTCCACAATACATGCAGCTGGAGTGTATTGTGCACATTGTACAGGTAATTAAACTTGTAGTGTATGGAATGCCGCTTAGTCTTCCTTGCTCTTGTTCATTTTAGGGTGAAAATCAAACGGCATGGAACAACCATTTGTTGGCAAGTTGCAACAGCGTTCTGTTGCTTCGATGCCCTGCCAAAAGAGTATGTTTTATATATAGATGTGAAATTGAAGGTTTAGATTGGGCGCCCAAGCGCTTGGGATTGCGAGCTGCCAAGCGTAAGAATAAAAGAGCGTAAGAAGAACCGAAGGAGGCCTAGGCAATCAAGGTTGCAAAATCCGTGCCTCGGCAGGAGATTTTCAACATTTAAGCTGAAAATCAGGTAAGGAAAGTTGGTTAATAAATCTAGAACTATCAGCTGAGTTAATCAAGCCTATATGATTGAAACAATGCTGTTCAGGCATGCAGGTGATTACAATCAAAAGGAAAAGACTCGAATTGCCCTTCCGATAATTGCTGTCAAAACGAAACCAAAACTTGTCTAGCGACGCTGCCTTCGACCTTGGTCTTGGCTTGTTGGTATGACGACCGAAACGCGTAGCGCAAGGTCCCGCGTGCGCCTGCGCCCTGTGCCCTTGTGCGTGCGCTTTGCGCAACTATCTTTCTCATTTTTGCACAGCTGCACACAGGTGTAAGATATGCAAAAGCCTTTCCGTTCCGAGGCGGCTGGAACCTGTCTTCAATGGTTACGTGATGCGGATAAGCATTGTGGTAACACATGATGCTAGCGAAGAGGAAAACTGACCATGCGACTATGCATTCAGCGAGCGCCGCGATTGGAGGTGACATCGCAGAGTCGCCCGTTTCACGTGTCCTTCACATTCTCTCTACGTAAACACACAATGCCGGGAGCGCTACTGCAGTGAGCGGAACGGTTCCGCTTCAATCTACGGTGTGGAGACCGGACGTTAAGCTCCAAAAGCGTTGTGTCGACGACCTTATGGTTCATTGCTGAATGCACGTGTTTGTGCGTCTTACAGAGCATATGGGGCTCATATTGAACTGTTACCTGCATCGCCGTTTTACAGCTATCAGTATTTCCTCCCATTCTAGCTCAGCGGAGTGCTAGCAAAGGCATCATGAGTACTGTGATGTTTGGGAAGCGGTCCGGCAGCGCATTTGCGTGTTTTTTGCACGCCCGTGCCTGCTGCTTTCATCGGAAGTCTACGGCCCCAGTGTTGTGCTTACTTCCCAATAGCGTGGACTTCTCATCGAAGGACCGTTTTGGTGCAAGGTTCAAGTCTTCCAGCAGAATAGAGGCGCCGCAGTCCTTGGGCGCTCACAAAGTTTTCGCTGTTCATCGCACGTTTCCTGAGCGAATCGTCCAGGCTGCACCGGATAGGTTGCGACCTTACTTGCGACTCATGCGCTTGGACAAACCGATAGGTAAGTGCCATGGAGATATTCCGAAGAGCGTAGCGGAGATATCAGTGCTAGGGGGGGTCACACATCTCGAATTTTTATATCTATGTTTATGCTGAAACTACTCGTCTTGCGTTTTTATCTCCTTTAGGAACGTGGCTGGTGATGTTGCCAGGAGCGTGGAGCATCGGCCTAGCTGCAGACCCTGGCTGTTTACCTGATCTTAAGCTTCTAGCAATGTATGCTGCTGGGGCAGTCCTGATGAGAGGTGCTGGCTGCACTATAAATGACATGTGGGACCGGGACATAGACAGAAAGGTGCATATTCACGCATAACCATGACTGTCTTCGGAGGGCCAGCATTGTGGCGTTGCTTTCTCAGGAATGGCTCTTGCTTGCAGGTGGAGCGAACTAAGAGTCGACCTCTTGCAGCTGGCGAACTGTCAATGTTTGATGCTCTTGTTTTTACTGGTGGCCAGCTTGCTCTGTCCACGCTCATATTGTTGCAGCTAAACTGGTACACGTACGTAGACCTACCCTTTCATTCATGATGAACATGAGTACTGTGTTACTACTGACTCAATTATTTTGGAGATGTGTAGCTCCGTATGTTTAACAATAGCTCTGAATAAACTGTGAACACCTATTTAATTACTATAAAACATACTATATACATGAACATAGTTATGGCCTTTAAAACATATTTAGATACAAAACACCTAAAGATATACCTATCATGGTTTGAAAAATGATCGTGCAATATAGGGAGAACTAGCATACCCAGAATGCTACAAATGGACAACGCTTTAAATGTTTTATCTGTGGGACATCTGCTTTATGTGGATACAAAATGCAATCATTTGTTAAGTGCATATACATTGCTGTAGTGAACCTAACCAAGATGCTTTATTGTATCGCAGCCACAATTTAACACAGGCACTGTCATGCAACAAATGCAATACAGGGTGTATAATACATTGAACATATTACAACGCAAGAAGGCAATACCCTGTATTCCTTTAGCAAAAGCTGTCTATCCACATGTGCTTTTTAAATGACATACAACTTATCATCACTGCAACAGACGCATAGCTCTGTTGAAATCTGCAAAGCACCAAAATACACCAAGATAGTGCACTAATATCATGATCAGATATGGAATAGAACCATATGGTTGAGTGAAACTGCGAGGTGCTTTACTACAACTATTGCGAGTCTCTATTTTCATGATATTGAACTCTTAAAAATGTTTGTAGCAGGCAGAAACAGCCAATGAAACTAGAGCTATGGATATTTTCCCAAATAAAGCAAATTTTGATGTTCTAGTACATTTGCATGACATGTGCATGCCACATGCACTGTAATATTTGCTTAAAACTGAACTGCTGTTCAGCATATTTTACCCATAATGGATTTTTTTCACGTTGGGAGAGTGCCTGTAGCAGCGAGAGCAAGAATCAGAAACGGTGGCTCTTCTTTCGACATAGCGACGGCAGCAAGGTTGGGGAGGTCATCCATGGCGTGACAGGAGACAGCTAGTGCTGCTTTTCATTGTGCCTTGTGTCCGCTTCCGTAACCTTTCTAGCCGCCTGTTCACTTTTGCGAAGCCTTGTGTTATGTTTTCCATTGAAGACTTAGAGAGTCTTCATGACTCCGGCAGTGCGTGGAGCCGCAATTTGGAGTTCGTGCCACCGGTGACAGACAGTGTGTGTGATCGACAGCCATTTCGATGGGTCGCACCGGCAGCTGCATAAAGGCTGGCTTTTCAACAGAGGAAAAATATATTCGCCAGATCGAATGTCTCGTGCAATGACAACCTGCAGGGAAAAATCTCGTTGTGTTGCGCAGCATATGTTTGTGCTCTATGATGGCTGGACGCTATAAGCAAGTCACAATGCTCCGTGATGGTGCAACGAGTGCTGTCGTACAAGCGTACTGCGATTGCATTGCTGGGTAAGCGCACTTTTGAGAAATGTTTCCAATGTGAGGGGTTATCACAAATGATGTGCTGCCTGCGGTTCCTACACTGAAAGTCAATATAGAAAACGGGCTTCCAAACAACGGTGTGTTTGCAAACCGGCGGCGCAGTCACAGCTTCTTGTAAATAAGAGGCCGGTAATATGCATGGAACTCATGTGGAGCGTGCATACAAGCCTATGCATTTTGTTATTTTCAGCGCAAAACCATTTGGTGACGAAGCCCTTGGCAGGCACCACATTTAAGAAACGTGATAAACAAAATGGTGCAGGCCAAAGCTAAGCGAGAGCTTCCTTTACATTTGAAGATGGCTAGGTCATCCATATCATCGAACTTCAGGAGCGACATTGCCACACATGGACCTGAGCTGGTGTGGAACCGCTGCGCAGGACGGCCAGCACCACTGAGAAATACAAGCCCCATTATGGACACAGAGAACATGAATTCACAGAGGTGCCCAAAGTGCTGAAAAAAATTGCACGTTTGAAACTCTTCCACTGGCATTGCTGCAGCCGATGGCAGCGCATCGCTGTGGCATCGCAAAACAGAAAAAATAAAGCACGGCAAGAACAAGAATCGCAAAGGAGCAACGCGGAAGCGGTGAACACAGACACGCACGCTGTAGAGCCGTACGCGCTCTCTGCGGCTGAAGCCACCCACGGCCGGACTGGAGTTGCGCACACGCTTCTAAGAGAAGCTCATACCCCTCTCCAGACCGGCCATGAGCCACCGAAAATATTTCGGGCGCGCACCGCTAGTGGCGCCCTGGGTGCACTTCCGGCGCGCATGCGCAGAAGCCTCCCGTGAAAAAGGCCCATTGTGCTTAAATCTTGGAAGTGTAATGTGTGGCCAACATCTCGTGTGCATTACATTGAGTCAGAGACATGAATCACTGTTGGCTGGTTGGTCATGAAGTGACTTCATTGCTAAGCATGTAGTGTTCATGAGTCCACATCATGCAGTTTTAAAGAAATAGGGGAGCACAAACACTTGCCATGCTACACCGTCGACCTGTTGCAACCATAACTGTGCTGACAGTGATGTGCCAGAATGGTGAAAACAATGAAATGTTTGCGAAGTCATTATTATTATGTCCCTAAGCACATTTTTAAAATAATGTTTTGTTATACTACGGGTTACTGCAACATCACCAATCTAAAATGGGAGTACCTTATGCAACCATTTTGAACCCAATGTGGCTGGGAATGGTCTTGCACATTGCTAAGAAAAGTGCTTTAACTTATTGCAACTGACAGAAGTGCATTTACAACATTAGTTGGTGTTCTTTGGGATGACAGCACTCGTTCAGCTAGACCAGAGGTCTCAGACTCACCTCAGCCAGTGGGCCACACTCATGAAATTTAGCCCCACAAAGGCTAGGACAGTGAAGAAAGTTGAGGTGGAGGGGGTTGACGGTTAAGCAAATTGTCAGCGAATGTTTTCATATGAAAGGACTTTCCCGTGTCTCATACATGAGTCGTTACTGAAAGGGACTCGGCATCAGGATTCATGGAACATATCAGTACTGATTCTGACAGTACGAACACTGCCACGTGCAGGCCGGGCCACTAGCAAAATGTCTGTGAGCCATTATGCCACCCTTGAGCCACAAGTTGAGACCTCTGAGCTAGACCAAAATCAAATGTCCATGCTATATGAGAGGCAGACTATCATTTTGCTATGATAAAGTCCTTCACATTCTTATCATTACTCATGGTGTTTTCTTATATGTAGTAATGCCTGTGACTGAAATGTGGCTTTCCTGTTTCCTTATAGTATAGTCCTTGGGGCAAGTTCCGTCACTCTGGTCACATTGTATCCAGTTATGAAGAGGATAACGTACTGGCCACAGGTTATGTTGGGTAAGAGCAGCTTACTTTTCTGGCTAAGTTATTGTTTTAATATGTTTAATTTATGCAAAACAAACAAACTCGTCACCATGGCATAGAACTGTATACATGCTTGCTGAAGACTGCGGCAAGCACATTTGCTGTACAGTCTCTTGTTGATTAAATGAGTGTCCGCTTTCTGACACCATAAAAAAATTAAACATTAAGGGACATGTATAAGGTGAGCTTTCTATAAGAACAGATATGTAGGGAAATATCCTCTAGTATCTATCAAGAATATTTGTGTAGGTGTTGTTTAAGCATTGTTTTTTATGCTCTTGCACATGCAGAACTATAAAATGTATTGCAAAACGTTATCTGAAGGCAGGTATTCAAATTGGTACTCATAGCGCTGCACTCACACCTTTTGGCAGGTCTCACTATCAACTGGGGTGCACTTATGGGCTGGGCAGCAGTGAAAGGGTCGTGTGATTGGTCAGCAGTCCTTCCCCTTTATGCTGCTGCTATGTCTTGGACACTAATATATGACACAATCTATGCACATCAGGTGAGTTTGGCCGCTGGGCTCTAGATAAACATTGCATGTCTTTTTCGTTTTCTTTGCTCATCAATCTGCAGTGCCCCCTTTTATTACCTTTCTAAGGCATATGTATCTCAGTTCCCTCTTTTTAAATTTACTCTCTAGCATAGAAATTTGTTACAGATTATTGTGAAGATTTGTGCAGCTAGGAAGTCATAACTCTTGAACTTAAAGGATAGCGAAGTAGCTTGATATGAAGCCTAGGATTAAATTGCCCTGTGATGATTCCATGTCATCAACCTCTGGGCCATTTGCTGTGCAAACTCTAACAGGCCTCAAGTCCGAAATTCTTTGAAGTTCAACCAGACCCCTCGCCCTGAACTGTTATCTGTCAATTGGCAAACCTATGCCCTAGCCCAAGTCTGCACATGCCGGGTGCCACATGCAACAGTTCAGGCCAGCATCTCCAATCCTTTCGCATGCTTAACATCTACTCCAAAACTTTTTCTCATCAACAAAGTGAAAGGTTTATATCAGCAGTGTCCTGCATAGGAAGATGATTTGGCACCACCTTCATGCCCACACCTAAGGGCACTTTGCCATCCTCCCCAGCAATATTCCATTAGGCATCTAGTGTCCAGCTAGCTGCTCGCATTGCTTGGAATATCATTTCCTGCACAAAATCTGCTGTATCCATCCATTCCTCTCATCCGTTCATCTATCCATTAATTTTTCACATTCCCTCCATTTCACTGCAGAGCTGGGAAGCTGTGCTGCTCAGCTCACAGCGAGATGACCTTCGTTCGGGCACTCACGGTTGTCCAATTAAGCAAGCCTAAATGGCTGTGGCCAGTGCTAAAGTACTGGACTGAGGCCAATATTCATAAACCTACCTTATCCTTATCGCTTATTTTCCTTATCTTCCCTGTGCCCTTATCATGCTTCATGAACAAATTAGGCCGGTATCTACAAGCAAGTATTATGATAGTCTTTTGCACTAATTACCATTTTAGTTCTATTAACACCACTTAATGTCACAGGCGTGATAAGGAAAACAAGCGATGAGGTAGGTTTATGAATATGGGCCTAAGGGCTGCACCTATCTCTGGATAATTTTTGCAATTTTCATTAAAAGAAGCTATTATTGGCACAGCTTTCACAGTATTGTGAGATTCACCTGCTTATGTCATTATTTTTCCATTAACAAACCTCTTAGCATCCTCATAAAAGAGTTACACATTAGTTATTTTTGTGTGTGTCTGTGTGTGCTGTTTATATTACAGGACAAACTGGATGATGCTGTTATTGGAATGAAATCCACAGCGCTCAAGTTTGGTGACAAGACAAAGAGATTTTTATGGGTTTTCTCTGCAAGCATGGTTAGCAATCTGGTTCTGGCTGGCTTGGCTTCGGGGCAATCCTGGCCTTTTTACCTTGCTGCTGCAGCAACAGGAGCACACCTTGCTCGCCAGGTTAGGTCCTGTGCTCTTTTTGAGAAACCTACATCAAAAGTGCAAGTTGCTGTTTTTTTAGCATGCCTGTGAAATCTAAGCTTGTGAAAAAAAAAAAGCTAAAGCTGTGTTCCATCCTACTCTCTGTTTAAAAAGTGAACACCATGGTCTGTATGTTTTACATAAAGCAAATTATAGTTTGCTCATATGCCTGCACACTGTATTTGTAAAAAATCTGTTCTGGCTATAAGGATGTTGTCCTTTTTATAAATGACTTTGATGGGTCATTACATTCCACTACTGTAATGCACCAAGAATGGGTCATAACAATAATGGAGGAGTACAAAGAAAAAACAAACCATTATGGTGTCTTGTCAGAGGTCAGATGTGTAGGTGCGCAGAGGAAATTGTGCGGGAAGTGGCAAAGTAAAAATATAATAACTATTTCATGATAAGGCAGTAGCTTGTGCTTGAGTTTACGTAAGTTTTCTTTCTCTGCAAATATTTTCTGAGTATCACTTGTTGAAGTTTTGCTGAACAAAGTATGAATGGCTTCTGCATTGATTGCCAATGTAACCCTTCTCACTACTCATTACATTGCACTACACTTGTACAATGTAGATTTATACAATACGTAATGCCAGAGTATATATGCTATGAGGAAACAGTTCTTGTGATAACACTTTATGATGCTGCAGTATAACAACACCAGAGGAAGTGGTGTATCTTGGATAAACATATGCCACTCATTACATTCCTCTATTTTGGGGTACTCTAAGCGATGTACTATGAGTGTATCTTCTTTCAACAGCAGAGCCGTTTGTACCTGATTTCCAGACATGCCGGGCATAGATTGAAAACTCTGTGCAGCCAAGTGGAGAGAGAGGAAGGTCACATGATGCAGTGATATGAGAGGAAGAGTTTTGAGCATAAAGAAATAAAACAAAAGAAACTTTCTTGGCAAGGTGGGATTCGAACCCAGGTACCCACAGTCTAAAGATGAGTGTCATAACCACCACGCTCCACGCTTGCAGAACATGCATTTATGGAAACCTTATGATTGCGTTGTACTGACAGTTGCTCCACAACTTTCTAAGGGCGAGAGAAACTGAAAATGAGGGCAAGAAGGGGAGAGAGCGCTAAAGATATGCAAGTCTCTGGTTGCGGAGAAGGGAAAAGAGGATCCACACTTGCCCTTGACTGACTACCCCCATCCTTGACCTCAGCTCACTGCTACATGATAGTAGTGATAGCTGCTACATGAACGTGACAGCGAACTTGACACCCTTGCCCAGCTCCGCTGGGGCAAGGGTGTCACAGGTGGAGAACAGCTTTACATTTTTTTTTCAGTCATTTCTACATAAATTATGCAAACATCAATCAAAACACTGTTTGGAAATACAGTGCACGTGTCTTGTCCTTTTGTTTTCAGCTTACATACTTTTGAGGTGCGGCTTTCAGATACATGTCATCTGTAGCAACAAAGCCTTTTTTAAAGTGCGCCTGAATAAATTGGCTAGAGAATCCTATATTTAATGCAAAAGCCTCTCTGACCAGTAGTCAAGAGAAAATGTTAACAACTATCAGGGCAACTTTTCGTTAGTGCTCTGCAGTTGCCTTGCTTTGCTTGCTGGCAGAGACGATTCGAAGGGACACTAAGGTAATGAACTAAACCAGTTCAGACTGACAAATTAGTTTTGAGAACTTCATTGTCATTAGTTTTACAGTCATAAGATTACCATTAAAAGAAAAGATGAAGGTTCAAATTTCATGTCGTAAGCACCTTGGAAGGTCAGTGGGATGCCACAAAGTCATTTTTCGTACTTTGACCAAAATGGCTTAGTAGGCCCTAGCAGTCATTGTCAAAATCTGTTGTCATGGAATTTGGTTAGTATCTTTATTTTTGCACATTTTCTCACAAAGGCCTCTTCTCTTGGCTATAGTAGTATTCACTGATATGAGAAAGATAACTTTTCTCTTTGGTGCCCTTTTAACCAGCATACTGAATGCATATAGGCTGCCTCACTGAATTATCACACACTGTTGCTGTTTCAGATCCACATACTCAACTTGGATGACCCTGGTGACTGCGCCAAGAAGTTTGTTTCTAACCGACAGATAGGCTATCTGGTCTTTCTGGGCATTGTTTGTGGCAGCCTGGTCAAGTGAAGAGAAGTTGTTTCTCAGGAAGGCTACTCTGGATTATTAATAGTGATATATGTTATGTTGAAACACTATAAATTGCTCATTGTTGTTCTAAAAGTTTTCATGCAAAGGTTCACCTGAGCCAAGACATTTGCACATTAGCAATTTAAAATTTGTATATGTGTGTGTGTGTGTATTATATATATATATATATATATATAATCAAAGGGTCACGTTGAAAAAACATAACATTTATTATGACGTTTCAGCCGCGAGACCGGCCTTTTTCAAGCTTGAAAAAGGCCGGTCTCGTGGCCGAAACGTCGTAATAAATGTTATGTTTTTTCAACGTGACCCTTTGATTATATAATTGACCTGCTGCCAAGGATTTATCTTTGAAGTATATATATATATATATATACATATATATAATATGTGCATGCTCTGAGCTGGCCACCATGGTGGTCTAGTGGCTACGGTACTCGGCTGCCGATCCGAGTGTCACGGGATCGAATCCCGGCCGCGGCGGCTACATTTCGATGGAGGCGAAATGTTGAGTCCCGTGTACTACGAAATGCCAGCGCATGTTAAGGAACTGTTAAGGAACCTCAGGTGGTCAAAATTTCTGGAGCCGTCCACTACGGCATCTCTCATAATCAAATCGTGGTTTTGGGACCTAAGCCCCAGAAATCAAATTATTTATATACTTTGACGTACTATAAGTATGTGGTGTATGCTTTTTTTTTTTTTGAATAAGAGGTCCAGTTTTGTTTCTGCAAGGATACACCAAATACCACTTCCTCAGATTTTGCTAAGTGGAGTCAATGGCTTGTGAATGATTCAGGAAATTTCATAAGGATGCGAGTTGTGAAACATTGAAGATAGGTTTTGGAAGAGATTTCTTGGGTTTCACCTTCATTCTAGCAGGCATCTGTTGTTATAGAGTACACAGAACCATAAAGTTGGTACCGCGGCATTTTTTGTCTTGCAGGAGCTATTCCCACTTGTACCCTCCTAGTGAAATCTGAAGGGTTGTTGCTTTCCAAATCCTTGCAGAAAGTTTATTATAAAGGATGTTCACATAAAATTGGAAACAAAGAAGATAAAAGAAACTGGATGTCACATTTAAAAAGTGGGCATTAAATACAGTTGAACCCCAGGACAGTTGGGTATAAAAAACATCATTCACCTACATGGTTGGCTGCTCTATGGTATCTCCAATTAGCTTGAATGTCTCCCTCACACATTCCTGAGGGCAAATGGGTATAAAGGACAAAATATCCTTAATTTCGGTTAACAGTCTGGCTAGTAATTGATATTTGAACCTGTAAACATAGTGCTGTTGGCTTTTAACTGCAGTTGATTCCGTTGTGCAAACAAGGGGAAGCGGTAACCAAGTGACGGGAGAGACTTGAAAACATGAATTCTGTTCTAAATGACAGTCCACCTGAGCAAGTCACCTAACATTAAGGCAAATCATGTACAATAAGTTCTTTACAACAGGCTGTAGCCTTCTTTAGCGGTAAATTTAGTTGTAGCATTGTCCGCAGTGAAATAAGGGTGGATTAGAAAATGAAAGCATGGCACCCTACTCAGAGAGGCCACTCATATGAGCGACAGAAACTGCTTAAAGGTGTATGCTTTTTTATAAGGAGTTCAACTGTATATGTGCAAGTTTGCAGAACCATGCCCTGAATAATATGTATCTTAAAAGGTAGTCTTGGCCCAAGGCCCAACTCTGTCCTTCAAGGTAGCAGTGCTCGGGAAGATTCAGAGAATACTGCACAAGAGAGTCCAGACTACTCGAGAAGGCTCGCACATAAGGGCTAAATTAGCTGGACAGTGTCCAACTACAGTAAAGAAAGGGACACTGATGTTCTCATGCCTTTATTAGAGCCATGCGTCAATGAGCAGCTTATTTGCTTGCTGCAACAAAAATACCCAATGTTGATGGAACCTTGGCACATAGTGCCTAGTGCAATCCACCCAGAAAAAAAAAAAAAAGTAATAGTGTGGCCACTCTAAAAACCAGCTAAAGCAACAACTAGAACATATCCAAGCCAAGAGGTGGAGCAGGTAAAAACCACAGCTGTGGCATCACAAACACACATTGCATGTACTCTTATAAAAACTAAGAAAAAAACAACATTGCTTTGAGCTTTACAATGCACAAGTTCTTGAAGGCTATGTACAAAAAAGCAAAACGATTGCAATGTGCTGCTTTGTTATATCTAGTGAAGAAGGTGGGCGGAATCACAGAATTATAAATATTGGGGCATCAATCCCGGACAGTGCTTGACAACAGTTCCACTAAGGTGAGAATCCTGCTAACAGTTTCGTTCTGTTCAACATTTGTATCTACTGCATTCCAACTTCTTGCTCCCAAGCAGCTAATACCCCTGTCACACGAGGCAACTAAAGTGCACTTTGAGCGAGTGCACTTACGCTCACAAAGTGCACTTACGCTCACGCGCTGCTACACGAGAAACAGAAGTGTGCTTTGGGAATGTGCATTCCCCTAGCGGACGTGGCTGCAAACTGCCCGAGGACAAGAATAGCGAGGTTTCTTTGTTGAAATATGATTTGTTTTAATACATTGCAGTGCTTCTAATAACGAAAACAATGTTTTAAACATACTACGGGCGCCGCATTGTGCATTAGCGTATTTGTTTACAAGCCACTGGTACCGAGGCTACACACTTCGCCGCCGCGAAGTGAGTTCGGCGAACGCACTTGCCTGCAAGTGCACTTTGCAGCGAGTGTCACTAAACGTTCCCGTGTGACAGCGTGCGAATGACACTAGCGGCGAAGTGCACTTACTCAAAGTGCACTTTAGTTGCCTCGTGTGACAGGGGTATAAATGCTTCACCGTTTTGAATTTGTTGTTTACCTTAGTTATCGGTATATCAAAACAAGTTACAGTACATACATGCATGTTTGTTATTAAATCTGGACAGCGCTGTAATCTAACAAGCTCACCGGGAACAGCTTTGACAACAGGCAAACATTTTGAGGGGTTCATCACTGTAGTGTATTGACTCAGCGAAACAAGTTTCATCTAAATGTAGTGTAAGCAGACATATGAGCACATTATAAACTCACTGAACTACGAGCCGTCCTTCTTACTTTAATAAGCTGCCAAATTGTTGGCTGTCATAGACAACATATTTAGGTCGCCCTGTTGTGATTGCTACATACAATTCCGATCAGGTGAACCAAGCACCTACTTTATCGAGCACACAGTCAACTAAGCATTGACATCCTGCACTTATGCATATGTATGGCTATCTATCCTGCTGCCGCGACATGTCTAGATGCACAACACCAAGGAGCGCCATATGAGTTCTTGAGTGCTTGAAGGTCTCTTGACCTCTCTCCACTCAGAGGAACTGTACAACAGCCAGTAGTTGAACCACTAGCAAACGCCAAAAAACATGGAATAAACAAAAGTAAAATGTTATCCATAATGTAAAGAGCCAACTTGGTCTGACAAACTACACTAGAGAAACAGCAGACATCAGCAAAATAAATAGCTCCTAGGAATCTCCAAGTCGTCAAACACTGCTTACATAACATTAACAATAAGGGCCTAGAGAAGAGATGCAGAATTTGCTTCATATATCTCAATAACTTGTCTTTCAATATATCACAAATTTGTCATGTTTGGGAATGCGGAGGGATAATGACATCTAACCTTTATGTACAATAGGCTTTGCGCGTCTTGCGACTTCTGCATGTCTCTTACACTGCAAACAGAAGTAGGCATACTTTATGCTGAGAACAGCGTGAAAGACTTGGAACAGGAAAGATAATGTTGGCATTGGTGCTGTAAGTTTTGTCCACGCGGCACGGTACAGCGATACGGAAAATGTGAACACGAAAGACTACACACACAAAACAAGCAGTTACTGTGGTCACAGATATTAGCATGGCTCAAGCAGCTGAAAGGCAGGATATAGAAGTACTATTGCATGAAAAGCATTATAAGGGCACAAATTGTCATCTAACCTGCCCATCTTTCATGCTGTTTTCAGCATGGAACTTAACTAAGGCGACACAACATGTTACCGACCATACCTGTCGGGTAATGACAAGCATGAGCACACAAATTGAGCTACCTTGTTACTTTTGCTACAGTAACATATGCAATGACATGACACCTGTCATCCAACCATCACAGCAAGAAATACCTATCTTGTTGCTCGTGTTTGCACACGAAAAGCTGCACAGTGTCAATTTTTAACTATGCTGCTTTTCCGTAAAAGGAGTGAAATACAGCCTTGCGGTAATACATGATACAACAAAGCTCAACCACAACAGTTTCAATAAAAAGTATTGTTAACTGCTTGTCAACAGAACTTGCCATTGAAATATTTTGCACTTCAGAACACTTGCTTGTGAGCAATTCAAAGAAGCAAAAACACCCACTACAAAGCAAATCCTGCAGCGAAAATGTACCAGTGGCTATGAGACATGCACGCACGATGTGTCCAGTGTTTATGAATTGTGAAACACTTAGATGGGAGAGGAAAAAAGTTTACCAACGACCCCGGTGACAATATTAAAGGCACAGCTGTACATATAAAAATGCAGATACAGGAAGATTGGCAAAATGTTAAGTTCATATTTTCAGCTACTCAGTTTAGCACACGCTGTCTCCAAAATGTCTCCAATCACTTTTACTCTCTGTTGTCTAGACACATCATATGCCTGCCGATGAATTTTGATGACTCCGTTTATAACGTTCTGTCACAGATACCTCGTTTATGTATTCAGACATCTTTTTTTTCACTTCTTTTTAAATGAGGAATGAACAGCTTCTGTAGTTCCCTTTACCCAGCAAAAGCAAATTCATCTTTAGTAGCTCACATGCAAAAGAGCATTCATGGTAATGATTTGTGACATACATCCAAAATGACATAAAACAAGTGGCCTTATAGAAACAGGCTAAACATTGTAATGTTTCTTTTTTTAATATGAAAGTGTTTTATGCCGGGGTCCACCACGGCTTTACTGCGTCACTATACGTCACTACCGTAACGGATATGGTGCAGTAAAATTTACATAATGACAAGAAAAAGCAAGCAGAAAAATTTTTACTAACGTGGCCAGGATCGAACCCACGATCGAACCGCGACGAAAGGTGCCCACGCTACCGACTGAGCTATCCTTGGCCATGTTTGAAGGAGCACAAATGTGCCTTATAACCCTTCATTTAAACCTTTTCCATCTCTCTCCTCGTTGTGTTCTCCGTTGGCTGGGGCCGTGCCGCCACCTAGAATCGGTACAGCGAAATATCGTCATAGCACCAAAGAGCACCCATAGGTCGGCCTGGGCAGGGCAGTGCCAGTGCTCTCGCTGAGGCTACCCTACACCGAAAGCGCAGTTCGGTGCAGTTCGGTCATTTCACTTTCGTGTTATACCGATTCCTATAACAGGGGGATCAGCCACATTTTTCTTTTTTGCCATTCCTTTCACCCTGTGTCATTGTTTTCCATGGTGTCATGCCTCTTTGGCCACTTTGCAAGACCGATGACAAGAAAAAGACAGGACTGAACAATATGAATTAGATAGCTTTCAGACACAATAGACCCTTTTCATAAACTGTAAAGCTAGCTTCCCTGCAATGCAGCTTGCCCTACTAATGGCGGCATTAGCAATCCGGCAAACAGCGTGTGCAAGTGCAATTTGCTGGCGATAGGGCATGTAAAATGTCGACGCAGCCCTTCTGATACAAACATTCACCCCCCCCCAAAAAAATGGGCCGCAGCATGTGTAACTTGAATTTTGACAACCTTTAAATAAAGACAGCTGTCGCCATTAGTAGGGCAAGCTGCATTGCAGGGAAGCTAGCTTTGCAGTTTATGAAAAGGGTCTAGAGTATCTTGGACACATTAAAGCATCAATGACTTGTATGCCATGGGAACCACAGCACAGTGTGAAGAATGCATCACTTAGCTAATCATGAGCATAGCTATGACTAATGACTGCATTTATATAAACCAGTCATTCGGATATTCCATTATCTGGCATTCTGGTGCTTTGCAGTATAACTGTCAACTAAGTTTGACAGTGCTACTAAAATGTCAATAAGGGGTCAAGGATACTTTGCATGCAGCCAGTGCAATGACACATAACATTTGAACATTACTGAGATCTTGGCCCTTGAATTTATGACTGTAAAACAAAGAGGGCAAGAGGAAATAGTTAGAAAATATTGAAATTCCTGTGCAGTAAGGACAGTCACAATACGATTAAAATGTGCTATTAAAACCATACAGTGAGACGACCCTCCTTGCTGGATGATACATCCAATACAAGTAGCTATATTCAAAGCTTTGAAAGCAAATAGGTAATAAGAAAAAAAAAATCTGAAACCTTGTCTTCAATGCTAAAAGGAACTGAAGCTGCACAGAAAAATATATCTCATTTGTGCACACCCACGGCTTCAGATCTGACGGCTAAATGATGATGATGGTGGTGGTGATGACGGTGATACTATGTAACTAGAAGATGTCAGACCTCCCAAAGAATGCAGCAGTGCTAGCTTCTGCACAACATTTTAAAAGCTACACTGAAATGTGAACTGTGCCAGTTCACTGTTGGGAAGGACAACAAACAGATCAACAACATTGCACCTTTTCCCCCATACCACAGAGCAATATGCTGTGGCTTCCACTAGCACATATAAAGCTTGCAGTCCCAAGCAATGACAACATAATACATTGTTCTTGCAACATTGTATATATAGTTTTTTGATTATGTACCTAAATCTTTCCCTTAGCAATTCATCGGTGTCTAATGATGGGAGCCATAATGCTCTTAAATGTATACTGAACAAGTTAAGGATGTTTGAAACATTTCACATATGTCAGTGGAATGCCAAGATGGCTAGCACTGTCATTCTTTCATCCAGCTCTTATGGGCTCTTTCAGATGACGTGATGTACACCAAAACGACGTTGAAATTAAAAACCTTGAATCCCTGGCTGCAACTTAACAATGAGGCTTTCATCGTAAAGTACTATACTATCTATACAGACCTAGCATCAGTATGGTACAGAAAGCATACACACATGCACATGCACACAATGGCGCTTGCACGAAACACTATACAAATAATCGTGGTGCTGGTTCAATGTGGAGGAAGTATGTAACATGTCATGTTTCACAATGTCATGAGGCAAGCTGCTGGATGGCGTGCTCTTGGCTGATGGCAGCAAGCTCCTTCAGGAACTCCTCCAACACCACAGCTGCCAACACCGCATTCTGAGTTTTGATAGACTCCAGTCTGGTACCTTCCTCTGTGAATTCGCTCTGGTATGGCCTTGCTATGAACCTGAAAGAGCGCATCAAAAACTATAACTTTTCCCACAGTGCGTGCTTCGAGACATGCCAATTCGGCAGGTAATCCAGTTAGACATTACCTTTGTTGTATCTTACACTTAGAAACATGTGGGCTAGTAAGGGGACAATACGTGGCATGTGACAATGGCACAACCATGGGGTGGCCTACCCCCCGATCAAGTGCCCCTCCCAAAATTTCTGGCTACCATGGGATACATACCTGCAAAGTCTGGAGAAACAGAAGCTGGAAGATTGACTCAAAAGGGGGGGAGGGGGTTATTGCGATAGCAATTATATGGATACTGTCAGCGGGTTTTTGCAGTCGCTGTTGTTCTTTACAAAGTCCAAATCGATAACATTGCTTATGCATCGTATGTTTTATGAGTGAGTAAAAGTGCGCTAGCGCTATGGACGAGCGCGGCTGAAGCAGAGCTGAAAGACCCTGCTGTCTCTGTCGAACGAAAGGCACATCTGATAACATCACTCTGTGTGCAAGGCCAGTGGTTGCTTGCTTCTCAAGCAGAGAGGAAATGCCCTGCCCTTCTTTCGTCGGGCAAAGGACCATAAGGGGCGCCAGTGGAAGAGCGGCGGTCATGCACGCTATCTTGACAGACGCCCTTTTATGTGCTGTGCTCTTCACTTAAGGCAGGGCACTGACATAAAATTTTGAAGGTGAGATAACTTGTGGGATAGACCTGTGTGACACACACGCATCATCTGTGAAATATCAATGGCAACTATAGCCTATAACATATTTAAGATCATTTTTAAATATTCAACGGAACAGAAATGGGGAACAACTGAATTTCCGGAAGATTTTCCTGTCACCTGTACAACTGAGAGAAACGGTCAAAATACGGCCAGGGGACTTGGCAGGTATGGGGATACCTGGTACAATAACACACTTCACAGCACTCATTTACTATCAATGGTGCACCACCTCCAAGCAAAACAATTACTGGCTGCACCAGCGGCATGTGAAGAAAGGTAAACTGCAGATGAACTACCACTAATGTGCAAGAATACGTGCAGTCACACAAAATCAGCACGTAGGCTTGCCAGTTTTGGGTAGACAAGCCATTATGCAGATCTACATGCACATCCACAATCGGCAGTTTCAAGTTGCTCCAGCTAAATGATCCCCCCACCTCCCCTTCCCGTGCATGCTATCTGATCAATGTTGAACTGCATTGAATAAACAGGCACCTGTTCTGAACGAACGCTGACAGGTGTCATATTCATCCTTACCAACAACTGTGCCAGAGAACATCCGAAACCAACTTCAAGACAAAAAAACACTGCTGCAATAACTGTCATGACACACACCTGTAGCTTTTCTCCTCGCCGCCCGTTTCAACGAGAACAGGGTTTGTCTTTGGCAGGCCTGTTCTTCGAAAGAAGCTTCCAAGACTTCTCCTTTTCGATTCTCCTGTGAATAGAAACATTATGCCATTATGTACATGCTGCTAAAAGACTGTTTTACACTAAAACTGCCAAGGAGATAGAGGGAGAGGAAGCAAATGACTGTATTCTTACCTCTTGAGAACTCTGCAGCAAAGCTTTGGCTTCGGCGCACCGCGGTTTGGTCACCGTACAGCCTGTGAGGTGTATCTGCGAGTAGCCTTTCTTCCCTGACAGTAAAAAATATCCTGGCCCTTGCAAGCAGCTCGTCAAAGTTGGGCAGTGTGTAGGAGTAGCTGTCCACTTTGTGCTTCAGAGAGCCAAGAACCTGCACATACCGATGACACAAAGAAAGGTTGTGTGTACTATAGTACATACAGAGTTACCTGCACTCCACTCAAGTTCACACTTTATATAAGAAAAGTAATACAAGAGCTCTAGTGGAGAGCAAAGAATGATACAATGCACCGAAAAGAATTTTCATCAAACTGCCTGAAGTGACCAAATATACCAATTTAGGTGGGACACATCCTCATATGGTACCTTGTGCCCCTCCCCCTCATTTGGTACCTGGTATTCTTGGCATATTTCTTCAAAGTGGAGAAAAAGTGGTCATATAGTGTGCAGTCTGCTGTTGTAATGTATTCTATTCTTGATGTGAGGAACAATGGTATGGCATATATGATTTGGTTTTTCTCTAGTTCTTAAGACATAGGACGTTGTAAGCAGGGCTCTTTTGTGTTCCAGGCAAGGCTTGTTGCTTTCAGTGTACAAACTATCGACAGTTGAAATTCTATAGGCACCAGTCTCGAGTTGTAATACGTGGTTATCTACTGAACAGAGACATTTCAGGCGAGATTTTTTCTGCTGGGCTGTAAATTATGCAGCCATACTCAAATATATTGTAAACTACTGAGCGGTATGTAAAAGGCAAGATCCTGTCAGCACCCCAGGCTTTCCTCAATAGAACTTTCATGATTTTAGGTGTCTTGTAGAACAAAGAAATGAAGTGTGCCCAGAGCAAGTGCTTTGTAAAGCTTCTCAGCCTATCATCATACAGTTTCTTTACGGTCATCTTCCAGCAACACAAAGCCTCATGACGACAATATGGCTAACTTTAGTGACCATGGGCTGCCTCAATTAGGTTTTTATTCCAGCTAATGTAGAAACGGACAAGCATAAAGAAATGCGCCGGACAGCACAGAACTAAAAATATGCCCACTACGTCATTTCCTATGTTTCATTAACATCAGTGACTGCGAGTAACAGTGCAAAATGATGCGTTATATTAGCCACACTGTAAAATTTGCCAAGCACACATTCCTTTCAAAATGTTTTGAAGGGAAAAGCTATCATTGCTAATATTAATGGCATTAACTGAACTTGTGCTGACCTGAAAGAGTGACCGGACGCTTGGCTGAAACACGAGTGAATGGCTCAGGAGGAACGATCGCAGCAAGGGCTGAGGGTACAAAGCCAATCGTGCAATGAGGGCTGTCAGCTGTAGGTTGATGTAAACACTGTTCTGTGGCATCATCTCTAGCCGGGCCAGCAAGATGCTCAGGAACGGACCAATGTTGGGACTTCCAAATGCTTCGAAGCCACCTTTATTGGCAGCGTCCCGCGTCACGAAGATTCCAGAATCCCCAGCAGACACCGAACTTTCCTCGGCAGAGGCGTCTTCCGTCTTCACGTCAGGAGCAACAGTGGCCCCGTTGAGATCCACCGACGACGCCTCGTCATAAGATGAGGACCAATTCGAGCATGCCCGCCTGGTAAGGCGCACCCCTTGACGCGCATCCGCGAGGTACAAGTGGTAGCCAGTGTGCGCCACTGATGGAGGAAACTGCTGGGTGCCGTTGAGCACGGCAGTGAAGGACCGTGGCATGTCTCCCGATTCGTAGCTGCCCAGGACCCCAGAGAAGGAGCGGCGGGGGCGGCGGCTGCGTATCTGGAGGCTTCCACCGTGCATCACCCTCTCCACAGGAAATCCATCACGCAGGAGTGGTAGCTGGGCCTCCTCGGCGCTGATACCGGAACAGCAAGCAGGGATGAGAGAGAGGAACTTCTCCGCGGCACAGCTGTAGAGATCTATGTCACAGACACGGCTCCTCTGGCTCACCATCACGTGGGAACAGGGTACCAGGTACCTGGTTTTGAAGAAAAATAATAAATGCACAACAGTCTTGTCATTCCTAGCTGCATGTATGCTAGCAGCACGGACATATATGTGGCTACCATTTGCTAGCACTAAGGTCACTGATTATAATACAGTAGAATCTCGACGATACGAATTCGTAGGGAGCATGTAAAATATTCGTATCATCCCGAATTCGTATGAGCCAAAACAAGTTAAAGCTGATCACGAAGATGAACAAGAACTTTATTGGAGTCAACTACTTCTTGCTAAAAAAGTCCGTGATGTTCTTTTGAACTTTTTTTCTTCGCTTTCCCTCAAGAAAGCCGCCTGAAAGGAATAAAACCTTGCCGCAGTTTCTTCACTCACGCTGCCGGTGCTCACAGTGCGACGCAGTACATCGAGGGCATCAAGGTTTTCTGACATTGACGGTAGGAGATCACACTCACCGGCATCTTCACCATCACTCCCAGACTCGGTATCCTTTGCCTCGTCGACCAATTCTTCGATGGATCGCAGCCCACAGGTCGCTACGTTGTCGTCCGCGGTGACGAAGTCTCGTGCCGAAGCTCGAGTTTCAAGGTTCTCCCAACCCTCTATGTGCAAATCGTCGTCAGGCACTTGGTTTTCTACCGTCGGAGCCGCATCCGATTCCGCGAAAAATCCACACTTGCGAAAGCAGTTCGTGATCGTGCCCTGGGTCACATTATCCCAGGACATGGCCAAGAAATGTAACGCATCAAGCAGGCTAATCCGCATGTTTTCATGCTAGCGCTCGAATTTCGTTAGGAGCCTCCGCACAAGCAATCCCTTGAAATGGTGCTTCACATTTCGGATTATTCCCGCATCCAGCGGCTGTAGACGGCTCGTGGTGTTTGCGGGCAGGAACCTTACGGCGACATCGCTGAAGTTGCAGTCTTTGGGATGGGCCGAACACTGGTTGACAAAAAGCAAATATTTTCTGTTTTTCGCTGCCATTTTCCGGTCCAAAGTCGTAAGGAACTTGCGGAAAATATCAGCAATCAATAATCTGAGTCAGTCACTCGCGTGAAGCGGTCATTTCGCGCGTTCGTATCTTCCGCAAAGGCTGCGGAAACTGTTCGTATGACACCGAATGATGGCGCATTTTATGCAACGTAGTCCGGCCAAAACAACATTAAAATTCGTATCATCGCGAAATTCGCATCAACCGTAATCGTATCATCGAGATTCTACTGTATTGTGAAACAGTGAAGTGTGTACATCACCTGTCTCTATCATTTATGCAAAACATCACGGTTCGATGCTCTGTCAGGCGTCTGTGCCTTTGCTTGCAAAGAAACTTCGTAGGGCAAGAGGTAGACTGCATATAACGGTTGCAGGTGGCAGCAAATTTAATGACACATTTAACTGGCTCCAACTGTTCTGCAGAGATCAGCAAATAGAGCTACAAATCTAGCCCTAATAGAACAAGTGGACATGCTAGTGTAAATATGCTTCATTATAGTAAGTGCAATGGAGCTTTGTTGTACAGCAACAAAAGATTAATAGAAAAAATAACTTCATCAACTTCTCTTGATCAGTTCCATGACCTTCCGAGTAATTGAGACTGCTATGAAGAAACTAAATATATGTGTTGTTATTGAATACCAAAGGGGATCATGAAATTTCAAGAAAGGTCCTCTAATGTAAAATTTATTTTTGTGTGTGTGTTTCTTAGGTGGCAGTATCAGCAGGCATGCTGTGTGCCACAATAAAAGGTGTGCAAGCAAGGTAGTGTGAAGTTGTTTTATTTTTCTAAATATGTGTAACTAGGCTTAAATAACCTTAGTAGATGACAAGCACCAGGGATACATTCCTGACAACACATATCAATACTTCTGTGAGGTTTAGGTTAAGTATCTGAGCATGTGTAGGGAGCACCTCCACCTCTGCATAACATCAATGGAGCTGACTAGGGCTTATAGTTTTCCAATTTAAAGAGCCACTCACTTGAGCACAAGTTCCAACATGATGTCTTCAGCAGTTAAAATCCAGAAGTGTTCGAAAAAGTGCCATCGTCACCAAACACAGCTGGAAAAGAACACAGACCATTCAGCAGAGCAGTCAAACAGTACATGGTGAATTACTCGAGTGCTAAAGCACTAACAACATATTAAAGCAAATACGACAGTAAAGGTTCTGTCTTTTGATACAGCAAAACCAACTGTCCATCAAATTTATCCTGTGATCTGCGGGCACTAGTTCATTCATATCAATTCGGTGCCAACTACCAGTTCATAAAGAAATAAACTTCGGCACCTCGTGAACTTGATCGGCACTAGCACTAAATGTGTACACAATTTTGTCAACATGTTCCAGATTAAGCTTGCATTACGCAGACTGAATGACTGATTGATCAACCAGCCAACCAATCTACTGAGGTACACATCCAAAAACAAAACAGTGGTTCTACAAGGGTGGTAGATTAATTTTGCCAAATACCTGGAATTTTTTAATGTTTCATGTAACATGCCTACATTCCTTAACTATACACCTGAAAGTACCTGTGGTAGTGAGGAATCAAACCAACAACATCATTTTTCAGCATTATAATCTGACGGACACTGAGCCAGTGCTGCATTATTCACCTCATGTGAAATGAATGGTGGTGTAGATGAAACCATGACGTACTACAAAACGAATTATACATGTACTACATCCACCTACAGAAAGCACTGGTAAATTGAATAAATAACAACCACATTACAAATGTAGTAACAGTAAAGCAGCCATGTAAAATCTGTCATTGCTGCTACATGCGTCGTAGCTGTCACTGCTGCTTCACGTCAAGCACTAGCAGGTTTAAGCACTGTAGGTGATCTATGTTGGCCATTGCCACCAAAACAGTGACCTTCAAAGCACATCAGGAAGTTTTAAATTGCCAGAACACAGCTGTTTGCACAACACGACATAAGACATACCCGAGAGTGGCCTCCAATACGATTTATCAGAGTGTTGAGGATTTTGTGGTTTTCAGTAGCTTTCGGTAATCAGGAACTTGAAGAACACCAACAGCAGCTGGGGTTCTGTGACTGTCCTCAAAAAGAGGTCCAGGTATGCTGTTGCAGTGACTATTTCCTCCAGTGTGTTCTGTTGATTGAATTGAGGAGAGAAAACAAGACAGAAGCATGTTCAGAAAACACACGCTAATGTGACACTGTATCATACATGCACATTGGTTTGTGGAAGTTCCCATCTTGTGCTCATCTCTGAGAGAATATCTCACATTGGTAAAAATTAAATGGAAAGAAAGGAAAGGCCCTGTCAAACAATGAGAACAGAAGAGCCCCTAAAATGTGTTTTAGTAAAAACAGTGCAGAGTCAACAAAACTTCCAGCAAGAATTTCGGAAATATACTAAAAATAAAGCATTGGAATTGATTGCAATCCTTTGAACAAAGAGGTACTTTCCTTTAAAGTCCACATGCATGCTACTATGATCAACAATTCCATACCTCTATTTCTGAAGCGCATAGATACAGATGTACTGTACATGGCACATAAGATGTTACCATGACTACATGTCCTAGAAGTAATGAATTGGCATGTGTAATGTCCACACCAGTTCAGGGGCTCCCCTAGTTCAATTTATCCACATCCCAAAAGCCTTTATTTTACAGCAGTAGTCACACATAGCACAACTTCCCAATTACAAACATAGCGCTCCTTGAACAAAGTGAATGCACTAAGAATCGAATAACGGTCATACTCATTGCTTCACAACCAACCCCCTTAAAATATGACAAATAAGCAAAACATGAAGAGCACTTCATTTTGTTTTAATAAGGCATATAATTCATGAAAAAAAAAAAGCATACTAATCCCCAAGACATCATACTTTCTGTCACTTTATCAACTGTATAAGCTGTACCTCAGAAAAAGAAAATCAGGACAACAAACAATATTAATCTAGACACCATGCGACATTCAAAAGGAGCACTAGCATGGTGTCAGAAAGAGGTGAGTTAGGCGATAGTGTTAGCCTTTTTAAGCCAGGCAGTTACAAAAGTGCAGCCAGCCTTCCGCATAAGTTCTGCATGGTAAGAGGAAAACTTTGTGAACATAGGGCTAGTATGTTCACGGTACAGACACTGAGCACTCCTCTAATCAAGCAGCTATGTTTGCAGGGTAGTGACAGCCTCCAGTTAAAACCTTCTGTGTGCAGAATAAAATCACTGATGTTTGTAAAGCACGTAAGCACAACCCAAGACGAGCTCTTGTGTGACAGAGCTATGTTATTCTAGCACTAGAAGATGACACAAGCAAAGGTCATGCCAAGCAAGCAAGCAATGAGACAGCCAGAACATAAAGCATTGCACAACGTGCAGCTAGAACAAAACGTCGGCAAGAATGAAAAAGCAGCAGGCAGAAGACAAAAACAAAGATAAAAAGGAACTTGGGCTATAAAGCATTTTTCCACACATGCCCACATAGTACAGTATATGCACTAGCTGTGATGAAATTAGTGTACTCCAAAGGCTACTTGCCAAAAATGCAAAACTCATGTGAAATTCTAAGCTGTGGCTAAGACAGCAGCACTGTAAGCTCATTCTCCTGTCAGGTAGCCCCAACATTTTAGGTTCCAGAGCAGCATAAATTTAGAAAAAGTAAAAACTTTTTACCTGATAATCTGAAACTTAATTTAACAAAATATAAACATGAAAAGGCGCTTGCTATGTTTTATATGATGCTGACAGATGACGCGGCTTGCTGACTAAATGTACAAAAGAGGCCACAACATCTCATGTTTTCATAGGAAATGATTTTAAAAATTTGTTCTCTAAAACCCAAGATGAAATATTTTGAGTTGAAGCAATTAAAGTGACCCTTCTTATGATTTAAATGTGTTCGGAAAGCAGTTCAGGGAGCTTCTGACATATTAGCACTGACTTCCAAGATGCACCAGTAATACGAAATTCACATAGTGTTATGGTAATTACCAATCGCTTGCCTGCTTTCAACAAGATGGAAGGTGCCTATATATCCTACTCTCCCAATTTTAGACTAAACAAGTCTAGTAGTGTTGCCAAACAAGCAATGAAAAGTGTGCCTCTAGAAGATAGCACATTTTCCTAGCCTATTGCAAGTAGAATTTTATTCATAGAAATGTCACAGACATATAAATGTGGTAGAATAGCAAAATTTTCAAAGTTTTCTTGTGTGGGATCCCTGCAGGAATGATCAAATTAACACACAAACTTCAAATGCTGCCTTTTTAGGTTAGACGCCATGAAAAGGGGCTTATGCCTAATAGTACTTCCCTTATGAACCATTTTTTCTTGTGAAGAATACTGAACTTTTTAAAAAGTATGTATTCAACAAAGTGTACTCAAGTGAGTAAATGGCGAAGCACTAACATTTAATTTTTCAGCACGTTTACAGTACTCGTGACGTTTACACATTAGTGACTTGTTTATTTTAGTTCATTTTATCGCTAGTGGTTTCACTCAGTGCTTTAGTATATATCAGTATGCTTAGAAACTAACTTCATAAGCCTTTATGGACAGAGCTGCAAAGATTGTCATCAGAGATACAGTAATAGAGACAGTGACGTTTCTAGTACATGTAACCTCCAAGCGGTGGCACTCATGTTAGTAGCAGACAAGACAGCACAATAAAACAGCACTTCAGGAAAGCTTCACATAGGAAAATAATGGATAAGTCATTTGCGACCAGGTATGTACACATTCTTCAAAAGAATGGAAAGCAGGAAAGCTGACAGTCTGAAGATGCAACTCGACTACTCATTGTGCATCCTGGAAAGTCCTGCTCACAATGCTGTCTTGAGGAGTTGGTCACTAGTATTTTAGTACATGGGTCTTGGCTTTAACATTGATAACCAAAACAAGAGGGAAAGAAAAGCTAAGCTGCAACACTACCTCCGACTCCATGCTGCCTTCCCTTGAAGCTGTTAGTTTGCAGTGTCCCTTATCTTACATATGGCATGAACGGTAATCATTTCTAACTCAGTAAGTTGGCTGTCACTCTAAAGAAAACAAAGAAAGAGATAAATCATGCAAGTTAATTACTAATTTGTTATGCACAGATGCGCAGCATCCCTCAGCATGCCTGTATTCCTCCTCCTGAAGGGGAGGAGATACAAACGTGTGCAAAAACACAACATGATTCCCGACAGGGTACTGACCGCAAATATGGTGCAGCCCTCAAGTGTGTCAACATCTATATCCGCAGTATCCTGAGCATCCATGCCAATTTTTGCGATGTAGGCGAGGGGGAGGAGGGGCGGGCAACAGAGAGCGGTGGAGAAAAGAACAAAAGTGAAAGAAGAGAGGGTTGGGCAGAGACCAATTAGATTGAAAGAAACAGTGCGCACTGTTAAAAAACATCAAGTTTACCGCCACCACCACTGCC
This sequence comes from Hyalomma asiaticum, assembly GCA_013339685.2. NCBI lineage: Eukaryota > Metazoa > Arthropoda > Arachnida > Ixodida > Ixodidae > Hyalomma > Hyalomma asiaticum. The sequence goes on from CM023483.1 coordinate 59,871,934, forward strand.
GGCTACCAGTGAAACCTGCCACCTTACGACATGCCCTGCCTCTTCTACACCACAGATTTTCAGATGAAGGTTACCCAGGGCAAATCTGGCACTGCAACAATTTGCTCTAGGAGCAGATGGGTTGTGGTGACACCCTTTAAGGGTGTCACAATAACCAATGACCGTCAGAGATCTCAGGGTGTAGTTCAGACAATTTAATGTATTTTCCATCCACCACAGTAAATTGATGTGCAGACAATATAGTGCCAGATTTCTCTCTGGTGACTTTAGTGCAAATATCTGTGCCATAGATAATTTGTTTATTGTAAAATAAATGTGACCCTTAACTCCAATTCACAACCTGGCACTTCACTCATTGAGAGAAAAAATTGTTACTGCTTGCACTTATAAGGCACTGAATCCTTCCTAGAAGCGCACATATGTGCTTTAAAAAGACAACTGATCAGAAACAACACCAATGTCTACAGAAATTCTTAGATTACTCTTGAAGTGAGGGAACACAGGTCACATTTCTTTCTTAGCGCTTCACATTCAAACTGTGGCTACCATCATGTCCTAGCAATGTAGTAAATTTCTCCAGCACATGATGAATGAAGGATGTTTCTCTTGTGAAGGAAAAGCCCACGACAAAAGTGGGGTCGAGTTTTTTAATATTATTATGAATAGGTAATTATGTTGGTAACACACCGTAAACTATGTATACTCATAGGGAGATTATAGCAAAATAATTTCAAATTCCAAATGACTTCAGTTTTTTGGCATTCACAGTAAAGTGACCTATCTCTGACTTCAAGAGGGTAACCATTATCAAAACTTGAATCCAAATTTCTATCTAGTATCCTTAATGCCAAATAGGACTTATGGGATCCAGGAAAATGTTCAAATAAGATATTATGCAATTTGTTTACGTTCTGAAGACAAACTTGATACTATTACCCCATCGTGATAACATTCAAGAGGAAAATGGCAAATATCAGTCCAGATTCCTAACAGCAGAGACTGAAGTGTGTTAAATCTGACCACTGCTTTGCATTCCATACAAGATTTAAACATCACAGTTCAGTTTAAAAATAATAATAATAAATCCGTTGTCTTCTTCTTGTTTTTTTTATTTTTTTTAAGTTCAAGTAACCTCCAGCTAAGCAATCCTATCTAACAAAAAATGTAAGCCAATGTCAAACAAGGGCACAAGCAGTCAGGACAGACCAAAACACAAGGAAATGCAGATGTTGCAAGGCAAAAGAAGGAAAAATACCACAAGCTTGCCAGTTACCATATCCCGTGTGCGTTGAAAACCCATCAGAAGATATAAACAGGAAAATTGTTAACTCAATGTAAACTCTTATTTGAAAGAAGGTTACTGAACTAAATGATCATCTAATACCCCTGACAGACGGGCGAAAGTAAAGTCCTTTGTGGTGAACCCATTTTTCTACTCTAAAGGACCCTTTGCAGAAAGTAGTTGCGCCGATGACACACGGCAGTGCGTGAACTTCTTTAGGTGGTTCCTAAGACGAACGTCGCAATAAAATGGTGCTCCTTGTTAAAGCAGCAACATAGTGAACATTTTTAAAAAGTTCCGCCTTTAATTACCTTTAGCGATTGTGGATCGAAAAAATATCGTTTTTATTGCTGATGGCTAATAATGTTGATGGTTCGTTTCCCGCCACGACGAAAAAGATAATGACTGCCGGAATCCCGCATGCCGGCGATATGAGCGTTCGAGAGTGCGGTAAAAATAAATCTTTGCGGCCTGACAAATCACATTACACGGCTAAAAGCTAAAGCTTATACGCAAGGCAAGAAAATAGTTGCGGAGTGTTGTAATCCTGTGAAGTTCTCTCCCGTTTACGGGTCGTGTACGCTGTTGGCGAGAGTACGCCTTTAGGCTCGAAAAGTAGATCGCCTATCTACCTTTCTGCAAAGGAACTTTGCCGGGAAGGAGATACTCCTTTGTCGTGTGTCAATGGGCATGAACTCCTTTCCGGCGGATGTCCCCTTACCTAAAGTACTTTAGCATGCCCGTGTGTCTGGGGTATAACTGCACAACTGCAAACTACATGCACCGTTTCTTTCAGCAGAGACAAACTGACGGTCATGCAAAGAAATGGTAGGTTCATAGGATCAAACTGGCCCACTAAAGGTTCACTAAACAACCTTATATTTCAGTTGACACAGGGTACACACTGCAGTTGCGAAACAGAGGTTGACAACTCCAGTGTGCAAGCTTCCTTGGGGTATTTTTATGTCTCAGCCTCGAAATTTTAACTGAATAGTTTGGACAGCTTAATGCACTCATTAAAATTCGATGCTATGTCAATGCTAGATGTATGGGTATGTCTGAAAACTTAAGTTTTATTTGTTTTCAGCGTAATACCTTTCACAAGTTTATTGTTTCCCTCAAACAAAAGGAAGTCTACAACATATTTGATAGGCCCATGCAACTGAAGGCTCAAGGGAGTGTTACCCTTTAAACTGTTCTCGACAAACTAATTCTGCCAGTGAATAGTGCCGGCTTGTTTTGGTGATATGTCATCTTTTATCAATGTGAACTCCACCTTTGTGTCACTTTGTAATTCCACCTCGCATGACAACAAGAGCTTGTGTCAGTTTCTAGTCCTTGGCTTTCACAGATTGCTTGTTACTATCCCCATCTTCTTGGAGTACCTGACTGAAACTTCAAAGGACACTTGTTGCCAAAAGAACCTTAGCATAAAGTTGAAATACCCCAATGACTTCTTGCAGAAGCCATGTTTCGAGTGGAAATTTATGAATTCAGAAAAAGAAAAGGCAATGCTAAAGTTAGCTAACTGTAAACAACTGGATGTAATGATTTCCCTCTAATCTACTCTGAAAGCTTACTACTGTACTGATAGCACTGGTTAGAAAGAAAATACTGAAAGACTGATTTAGTCATTATTTATTTAAGAAGAAAAAATTATAAAAATCTAATAATGGTGGCTTTTTCAGGTAGATGTTGTCTAAACAGAGTTAGTTGCATCACAACGGAAGGCTTTGCTTGCTGCATATTAAATGGTGGAAGTAAAGCCAGCTTATTCATAGGGCATGTTTGTCTGGCAGGTGTTGTTAACCTATCCACTAGATTTGAAATGTTTGTCCCTCAATAACATTTCTCGTGTGTTGACACTTTTTATTTTTGAAGGCTTATATTATATTGTTGTGGTTTATATTACACAAAATACAAATGCATTTTTCACAGCACATGTAGCACAGAATCGGTACTGTAACTTTATGGTAACAAGTGTCATTTCAAGTTTCAGTCAGGTACTTCGAACAGATGGAGATAGTAACAAGCAATCTGCGAAAGCCACATGCTGAAAACTGACCCAAGCTCGTCATATGAGGTGGACCTTTACAGTGGCACAAATGCGGAGTTCACGTTGATGAAAGACGACATGTGAATAAAACAAGCCAGCAGTATTCACTGACAGAATTAGCTTATCAGGAACAATTTAGAGGACAACACTGCTTTGATGTACAAGCTTTCAATTGCATGAGCCTATAGAATACTTTGCAGACTCCCTTTTATTTGAGGGAAAGAATAAACTTATGAAAGGCACTGCAATGAAAGCAATAAAACTTAAGTTTTCAGACATACTTGGACATCTAGTATCAACACAGCATCACTGAGTTATTAATTATAACGAGTGAATTAAGCTGTCCAGACTATTCAGTTAAAATTTCAAGACTGATACATCAAATTTCCCAAGGAAGTGTGCACTGTCAGTTGCAATGTAGTACTAGGTACATCAAGAACATTCAAGCAAAACAAAAGAAGTCACATTTGTATATGTCACGCTTGCGCACGCTAACAATTATATAAAGTTATTCTGTGAGTTTTGTGTACCATAACATGTACAATCGCTTTTTTAATGCTTCAACTTATGTTATCTTATACACTGTGTTTATCCCCCGCCCCCCTCGCACAATACTCCTGCTGGAGCCTGTGGGGGCTTTGTGAATGAATGAATGAATGAATTAACAAACGAATGAATGAATATTTCATGAAAACTCTTGTTGGGCGTAGAGGGCAACAACGTGCTTAACATTGCATGTGAGCTTCACCCCAAGCCACCTAAGGCCTTGCGTATAACTTGTGGGAACAGTTGCCATCTGATGTAAAACACACGCTATACTATGTTTACTCAGCCAGTGTTGCATCAGTGCAGCAAGGATATTTGCTATGCTCTTTCCTCTCCAACTGCTTTCAAGTGCAAGCAAGTTGTTCCCAACTTCCTTGTCGCTCTTTGTTGCTGGTATAATCTAACAAATGACGGTTGCTCTCTGTCAGTCAGTTCAAAGCCCTGCCTCAGAAAACTGTTTCCTAGTGTGCTGCCTGCAGGTATAATCAACTATAAACAGTTAAGTAAAACACAACTACTGAAGGCTTCTACGGAAAGCAGCTAACATCTATTTTGTTTTCTATGCATAACAGGCTTTCCTTTCATAAAAAAGGCTCACTCTGGGTTTGCTCAGTTGCCTTACAGTATGTGCCCCAAAGCAAATTAATAAATACAGCGTTAATCCATGTGCACTTGGGGCATCATTCAGTTCTCGAAAAGGGAAAAAACAGCAGTAAACCACATCTGGAAAGGAGGAGCCCATTTTGGTGATAAACTGTACTTGTCTACTTTGCTGAAACACACGGTACAGAGTACTGTGGGGACACAGTGACTGGTCCCTGCTAACATGTGCCACCCGTTAACTATGATATGACAGCAGCTGAACGAACTGCCGTATATGCTCTGATAGCACTGCATTAACATTGAACCAGTCACATCTAGTGCCTTCTGCCCTACTCAATAATAATAATAATAATAATAATTAAAAAAATAGAACTGCAGCTAGGAGAACAGTGTTACCAAACACTTTAGCACCAAGTGTTTACTCCTTCAAGCTGAGGGGTTCAAATTCCACCTAATCTATCTGCAGAAAGGAAATGGGCACTCTTGACCACAGAGATTATGTATTGTGCTAATGCAACCAGCTTCCTAACATCATGAGAACAGAGCACAGAGTGACTACTGTCTAATTTTTCGCTTAGCTACCGTTCTCATGCCTTCGAATACATTCCTTTATGTGACAATTTGTTGCATTGACACACGTACATATGTATTCCATGTATATGTAAAAAAAACTTCTTGGCTATACAGCATTTACACAGTTTGCATTCCTGGCATAGAAAATAAGCCTGAAACTTGATTCTTAAAATCAAACTGATGTTTTGCCTGTCCATACAGTTCGCTTTCTATCTCAAATGCTGTAAACTTTTAAGTCAGTTCATTAACCTAAGAAAGAGATAGTTTTAAAATTTAGCATACATATGAACAGAAAAGGGAAATCTGAACTGGTCCTAAACTACACTTCCACTTAAACACATGCGCGACAATCAAGACAACATGAAAGCCAAATTTTCTTGATGCAAAGCACGACATGCAGCCCTTCTTGCTCTCACCAAACATGTTTTCTGGTGGCATTCTGTTTCACAAAAGATCATGCACAGACCTGGTGCAGAGCAGGTCCCATGACAGGTATCAGAAATCCCTGGTAGATGTACTCTAGAAGCTGCTCTTGGACCATCGTATGAGACACCTTCAAAAGATTTGCACAAGGAAACAAGACAAACACACACAAGTGAGCACCCTACAAGTGTTGAAAAAAGGATTACAAAACCATAGTTTCACAAACTTGATATAGTTGTGGACAGGTAATCGATTCTTAATTTTTTAATGCTTCCTACAAAAAGTTAGGCCTAGTGTCAAGAATGACAATGAAGAGTTTACACGTCAGCTCTGTTGTTCTTTCATTCTTTCATTTGTTTGGTTTAACCTAGAGTTTACTTCTAGTTCTGTTGTATGAAACTGTACTACTAATTCCATTTTCACTGTTAAAGTGAACACTTAATAATGCAAACCGATTACATGCTCATGGGTAAAAAAATCCAGCATCTGGTCTTCAGTGTGAACATGAATGGTACCAAAAGTCATGTGACCAAGCAGTGATGTGAATGCCACGATAATGTCACAATGTAGGACTATGTGATGACATCACAATGACATCATTGCGCGACATTAATACATGATCTCAACAGAAACAGAAGTTCAGGAAAAGATAAGGACTTGAAGCAATGAATAGGTCACTGAAAGTGATGGAAAACAGGGAATGTTGCTAGAGCCAACACTTCAACTGTTGGAATTGTCTTCATCGGGACTTCATTAGCCTGATGAAGACATCATATGATCGTCATCATAATATCTCACTGATGCATTATCTTCATGTCAAGAAAAAGCTCTAACTGTAGTGGAACTATTCAGGGAGGGTTCTGCTAACAAAGTCAATTCATGGTTTTGAATCAAAAGAAAATCTTGTGGTCTGGGTGGGAATCAAAGCAGGGCCTCCAGTGTGGCAAATGAGCATGCTTCACCTAGAACACAGCAGCTCTTTGCCGCTAAGCACGACTAAGCGAATGCCTCATGTGTGCATGACTGCACATGGCACGTCACAGCCATCTGGCTGACTACAGGTGCTTTTGGATTCCAACCAGTCATCACCATCATCAACAACCTGCCTATGCCCACTGCAGGGCAAAGGCCTCTCCCATTTATCCTGGTCTTTCCATCAAGTAAGCAGCCTCAATGTCTCTGCCAATATTCTTTGCATGTTTGAATGTTTTAATGTAGTTACAATCAAAGTGCTGTTCTTGTCATGCACATTTTAACTCATGCACCCTCCATCAGTTGACTGTTTCTCTGTATTCTATTAATCAAAACTTCCTTTAACCACTTGACTAAGTATCAGCTAGTGCGTTCACTAACAGGGGGTGCCCTCACAGCCATACACTTCTATTTGCTCTCATTTATGTACTATATATCTGGTAACAAAATTTTAAGTGACATGGTATTTGCGAAAAAGCTGACTTCTCATGAAACGAGCACAAAGCCTCAAATTCAGTTTCAATATGCACTAAATTAGGCACCACACTTTCATGACAGCAAATTCAAGTTTGTCATCGTACTTATGCATTGTACGATATCGTGGTTGTCTTACTCCATAAAAAAATTTTTAAAGTCCATGCATGTCTTTCTTTAATCTTTTTCCACATACAAGCAGTATTTTCCTTCACATGCAGCTAATGTCATTTTTATACTGAATGCCGCATGTGACATGACAGTACAAACATGCACTGTAACCCGCAACGTTATGCAGTTTCGTTACAAAGCATGCCATCATTAGACGTAAGTTACCCCGCTGTGGTGGTCTAGTGGCTATGGTACTCGGCTGTTGATCCAAGGGTGGCGGGATTGAATCCCAGCCGTGGTGGCTGCATTTCGATGGAGGCTAAATGTTGAGGCCTGTGCACTGTACAACGTCAGCAAACGTTAAAGAACCCCAGTGGGTCGAAATTTCCGAAGCCCTCCACTACGGCGTCTCTCATAATCACAGCTGGTTTTGGGATGTAAAACCGCAGAAATTAATGAACTTTGTAAGTGTAAGTGTAGTAATGACAACAATCACACATTAACTTTTTATTTACACCTTGTTCAGGGCATAAACAACTTATTTCTTGTGTAAGATACACACTATGTGTAGCATTATTGCTGCTAAATAATAACAACATAAAAACAGTGAATTTGTAATTTTATTCCGAGAAACTTCGTCCGTAATTTTGTTCCACTATGCCCATTAGGTGCATCATGAGCGTGAACTCCTGTACCACATTATATTACAGCAGCGTAAGCTGTTATGGGACCACAAGGGCCGTTTCTGGTGCCGTAGTTGTCTGCCGCCAATGCCACCGGTGTCCGTAACTATTATCACGTTAGTTCTAGAAAAAAATAACCAGGACTGAGGAGAATTCGAGCCCACGTCCCCCTGCATGGCAGTCGAGCATTCTACCACTGAGCTACGCACGTGCTTGAAAAATCATCGTAAAAAGACCTATATAGGTATAAAGCCTGCCGAGGAATCGCATTAACAATTGTAATGTTACGTTGCAGAATATCAATATGCCACTATGCGTCGCGGAAAGTGGATTTCATAACGAGTGCGAGGAATCATTTGAAAGAACACAGGGGTGCATGCTTCGTAGCTCTGCACCCATTACAGGGACATCCTCAACGTCATCATTTTGAAACGATCTCCTTCAACTTTTCTGTCATCATTATTACGATCATCGTACCACGCTTCAAGCGACAGGCGACGTGCGCAGCCCCGACAGCAAGCTGACTTGGCTCTTCAATATACCTGATGGCCCGATCACTCGGCCAGATCCCCAAGCATTTACAATGGCGTCTAAGAAGACCTCTCCTCTAGGTTACACTGTCACTGTCCTGTGCTTCCACGCAGGCCTGTTTTTTTTTTTTTTTTTGGTAACCATTGGGAAAGCCTTTTCAGACCAGATCAACCTCAAAGATTAAAATCTTGCATGCATCAAAATGTTTCATTATGTTTCATGTGCAGCTCACTCATCACAGAGCACTCCTACAGTTCCTACAAATGCAGTTCTTGTTTAATTAAAAGGTGCAAAAACCCGATGCAAGTGGCACCATTACAACACCAGAACATGAACAAATTGCCACAATGTATAGCGCCAAATGTTAATCCATTCAGAAATTCACCACCACATCACTTAGGCCTGCTTTGACCTCTTTCAAACCACGCCCAACACCCTCATCAAGGGTCAATGCTAGCTAGTGAAGGTCCTCCCAGTTTGCAGATCAAGCTGTACCTGAATCACTGCATTGCAGAACTCTAGGGAATTGAGGAACATGGCGAGCTCTGGGAACTCTTGAATGTCCTCATGAGTGAGGCGGTACCAGTCATCCGCAACTATGGTCAGCTTTCGCGGTAGCACTGAGTAGAGGCCACTCAATCCGGTGGCCAAGACCTGTTAAGGAAATCCGTAAAACAAAAGATGAGCAGTATTAAAGGTAAACAATACCCAAACACGTAAAAGTGTTTTCACTTAAGGAATGCTACACTGCACATGCTTAAAACTGCACGTTATGCTTTAGGCACATGCTAAACTGCACGTGCTTAAAACATAAAAACCATTCGTCCATAAACCATAAAAACCATTCATCGAAGTCGTGCGTGCACCGTTTGACCATTAGCTTTAATGCGCAGGTCGAGCGCCTCTTAGATGCAGGTTACCCTAGACTAGCCATAGCCACAGTAGCTGAGCGCCTTAAGAAGTCAATTTCGACCGGAACGAAGGCTGTAGCAAAGAGTAACATTAACAAGAAAAAGGTCATGAGTATTCCGTATATCCACGCAGTTTCGCACAGGCTTAAGAAAGTGGGAAGTAAATATGGGGTTAATGTTGTGTCTACGGCTCCCAATTAGTTAGGAAGGGTTTGTGCTGCCGTGCATAGAAGAAATGAGCAGATGGAAGGTAAGAAGTGAATGGATATCTGTCCGGTTAAGCACTTAGCCAAGAACAATTTCACCGACTGTTGCATGGGTGTGGTTTATAAGATTCCTTTTAGCTGCGGACGTTTTTATGTAGGGCAAACTGCGCGTTGTATTAATCAAAGATTAATTGAACACAGAAGGTCGCTATCAGGTGGGACGCCGTCCAATCTATCCTTGCACTGCCAGGTCTGTAGCTGCATGCCCAAGTTAGACAAAACCGAGATCCTGTACAGGCATAAGAACGAGGATACGCGTTTATTGGTTGAGGCCTGGCATATCAGTATTAGTGGAAGTGCATGCGTGAGTCAGCCGTCGATTAGCTTAAACAGAGAGGAGATAGAATGCCTTAGGAGTTGTCTATCGCGAAGACCGGCACGTGTAATCTTTTGACAGGTGGCGCTACCATTCCGAGCATGCGCAGATAAGCTGTGTGTCTTCTTTCTTTTTCGCCTCTGTGCTGTGCATCAGTTGTTAGTCGGCGTTCGTGGTGTTCACTGCTCTCCTTGTGTCCGTGTCCTGCACGCCTCTTCTTTTGATTATGGACTGTTACCAACTCGCTCAACTTTCTGTCCTTTTGATAAAAACCATCCCTGAGACACAGCCATTCCATAACACATTGTAGATTCTTATCCAATAGACCAGAGATTGTTACAGGTTGTTATAGACCACAGATGTATATAACAGCATCCCCACCCCATCACAACCCTCCGGGTGGACCCCGCCTCAGCTGCCCAAAAACGTTTTCCAGCTAACCAGTAACTTCGTATACCTACCACATTCTGGTCACACCATGAGTAACACCCTCACCAAAATCAAAATTCTAGACAGACCCCTTATTATAGACTAGCTGGTCTACATGGTGTATAAGAGCAGGTGCTGCCTTCCATAAGGGCAACAAGCTACAACACATACATTATAGCAACGATGTAGACTAGTTGGTCTACATCCATAAAATGTGCTTTTTTTAGAGCTAATAATAAACAAAAGTGGAACCAGATACCTAGGTTGATGCAAATATCACTTTTTGGTTTGAAGCAAAGTCACACCAAATAGTGCTTAGCATTGAATAATATCAAAGCAAATTGAAACATGCAGTAGGATTTCAACAGCTGCAGAGTGCAAGTTATAAGCAGAAAAATATGGCTAGCTTAAAAATTTACCATGCTTAGCCCATGTAGCTCACTCTAAGACAAAAGGAAAAATTTAGTCAAAATGCAAATGGGCACATATGAGCATTCAGTGTGGCTTCGCAGCCATAATATAGCTCGCTGCAGTGAGACCACCTTTCAGGTGGGTTACATGCAGAAAAATACTTGTAAACATTCATTGCGAAGACATGAAAATTTCTGAAATTTGAAATGTCTTGAAGCAAACTTGAATACCGCAATATTTGTTCAAATATTCGCACACGGCTTCCTACGAATCTTTGCGTGACAGTTGTGCAGACTGAAGTCTGTCAGTTTCCCTAACCTAGCCAGGTTCTTTTTAAACTTCCCTGACAATTCTCTGACTTTTCCAGAGGTACCAAAATTCACTGACTATTCCCAGTTTTCCAAGATAGCTGACACCCTGACACTAAAGTGAAAAACAATTTGAATTTTAATCGTAAGCGTTGCTGCTGTTTCAGCTCCTATTAGTTATTTTATCATACGCAGAACTTGTTAGACAAGTGCCGTGCAAAAAGACGAAAGTAGTAAGTGGTAAAAGCAAAAAAGAAAACACACGCTATATGCAAGATCAACAATGTGGCTCCACTAACAGTGGCTACATCAAAGCATGCAACACAGATTATGCAAAAGTTTACTTTCCCCGCTGGCTCTTACGTTCTTTTTCACATACAGAAAGCAAAATTTGGACAGACAAAAAGAAATATGTCACTTCCACAGTCAAACATTTCCATTCCTGTGCATTTCCACTCATACAAGCAAACATCAGCCCTCATTGCAGGATAGCTTTGCAGCCCTTAACAACACATACTAGATGTCAATCAACCAATAATCCTGCCCCCCATCAGGAAATAGTTTTACTTCCCTGCAATCACAAACCCTGCTTACCGGGCAAAAGTTTGAGTTCTCTGCAATGTAGAGACCAATGCTTTCATTTTTCTGTGACAGAGCCATGCACAGCAGTAGTGCATCTCGGGCCTGCTGGCCAATGGCACCCTCTCGATGCACAAAAGGAATCAGCAGGGAGAAGATGAGGAACCTGCAACAATAAATATAGACAGTGCTCCAACATCCCCAGTCATATTCTCCTTCACTACTGTAATCGAATGTGCTACAGCTCTTACACATGGCAAGATATCTGCCATTGCTGGTCTCGGCGCTTCATGTAATCTCTTCAAGCCCAAAAAGATCATAGGCAGGCCTGTAAATATTAGCTAACTCAACACTCTTAAATAGGAGGTTTGACATTATATTTAGGGGTGTGCGAATATTTGAAATTTCGAATAATTTTCTAATAGCGTTTGGTATTTGATTTGATTCGCACTTAACATGTACTATTCAAACTATTCAAAGTTGGTAATTACGGGAAAAAATATGTCTTGTGGCAAATGGCCCATTCCCGCAAGTAGTACGCTTCGCAAGTAGTACTCGTGTAGTGCGGCGAAACTAACACTCGTGCACGGCGGTGGAGCTAGCACTTAAGTACTGCGATGAAGCTAACGCTCGGGTATTGCGTGTATGGTGGTGCAGCTAACTACCCGTTTACAGCGGCAAAGCTAAAGCTCGTGTGCTGCGGGTAAGTTAGCTCAGCTTTCTGCTGCACGGTTCTCTGTTGGACTGTTCTTCAGGACTTTGACACTGTGGGAGTACCCTAGTCATGCAATAAACATTTCTTGCCCATGTTTAGAGGCATATTTTTCGTGATTTGACATTGCATTATTAAAAAATATTTGAAAATTATTCGAAATATATTCGACTCGATTTGCACTCAAAATTTCGCTATTCGTACAGCTCTAATTATATTGTTTGGTGCTATATGAAATGACAGGTGGCTCAATGCTGTGCAGATATTTGTCAGAAAGAAATTCTAATATACTCAAAGAATAATGAAATTTTTGGAGGTAAATGTGACCCAAGGCCACTAATAACTGAGAGGACAGAGATCACTTATGACATTCCTACTCACTTGTGTACATAGAGAGAAGAAATTTCATATATACATTACACATTCTCCTTAACTGCGCACCAGCTACTTCAAAGGACACTGCTTTGGTTAGTTCATATTTATTAAAAGCAACTCATGTAAAGTCAATTTTTTCATTCTGCCATAACTTGTTAAACCCTTTAAAGAGCCTTTAAACCACCCAGAGGTCAAAATTTAGTTGAGGTGTTGCTTTTGTGCCAGTGTCAACAACGAACACAAAGCCGTAAAAATATTTTTGAAATGGTACCGAAATAGCAGAGTTACACGTGTTTGATTATTAAAACGTGGTGCCTGTTTGTTTCGCTCTCTCCTGTGCCACGCACCGGCAGCTTGCAGTTACCGGTGCCACCTCCTCACCGAGCGATCCTCTGAGTGTCATGTGACATACATCATTGATGACGTGCAGTTCAAATAGTCCACTTCCAGTTAAGGCGCCTCCGCCTGCCTCCGCGCTCGCGCAAGTATTTTGTTGGTTCTGTGCTAATGCTCTGTGCTAGCACTCCCTGTTGTGTTTTGCTCGCTGGTACAGTTGTTAGTTTCTAGTCCACACAAACGACACACGACAAGGAAGAACAGACAGGCAGGGAGCGCGCTAGCAGACTAACCGGAAGTCGAAATTCTCCTTCGACCAATCAGTGGAGCTTCGGCCTCTGATGACGTCACTGCGGCATATAGCGCTGCCACATTTGGCATCATTCATCGTGACGACATTCTCAATTTGATGCGCTTGTTAACTTGAAATGTTCAAAAAAAATGTCGGGGTGGTTTAGGGGCCCTTTAAATATCACAAGAAACAATGTAAAATCCATAAGGGCATACAAATTCCCACAAGAATAATGCTGCACATTCACTTAATTTAGGCCACAAGTTAACGAATACAAATGCATTGCTTGCAGCCCACAACAAACATAAATGTCACCCAAAGGCAATGGCTTGCTTTAAATGCTGCGTTGTATTGCGGCATGCAAGACTGGAGCTGCGCAGCAGTAACTGTGCCTACCCGACTAGTACAAAAATTACCTCTCTCATAGGAATACGACAGAAGCCTTCAGGTTCAGTAATAAATTCAGCAGTCCTTCGTAACATGTTCTTCAGTGCCTCTAACTCCATGAAACATGAAGTTGAACATGCAGTTCCATTAGGGCATGAGGGACCTTAGAAATTTGTCTTTATGAAAAACTCACAGATGTGCAATGAACGTAAACATAGGCTCCTCAACTGTTCAGGATGCAGCCAAACAGTGCTCACTCTTCTGTTGTTATTATTATTGTTATTATTATATAAAATAGAACTACAGGATACTGAGAAAGGTAGTATGGTTCACTTCGGTTCTGAGAAATATTACTGGATATGAATAAACGCCTCTACTAAGTTGCAATTTTGTACATATTGCCAAAATATATAAAGAACAGACTTGTCATAAACTGCCTTTATTATTTTCTCAAGTTAAATGAAGATATCTAAAACAAAAATTTTAAACCTAACGAAACCCAATCACAATGATCAAACAGCTGAACAATAGGGCACTAATGTAACACATAAAGTAAAAAAAAAGGGCCAACAACAATACTTTGCACTGAAGCATAGAGGCACAAGGAAATCTGAAGAAACACCACACCGACATGGACATTTCGCTGCTACGCACCTTCCCAAACCCATAGTCTAATGGAATGGAACAATACACAAAAAAATGCCTCTGCACGTGGTCTTGACACTCCAAACAACACAAAGTGACAATGCTTGCAATGAACAAAGCAACAGGGCATGGCTGGAAGTCCAGACAGAACATGGTATTGCTGCTCTGGCGAGCGACCTTACCCCCCTGTAGGAGTAGTCCCTGTGAGCATTGGAGCGGGCAAGTTGTCGAAACACTCGCCAGTCGTGCAAAAGTGGAATCGCAGAGTCGAACTATGATGATGGAAACCATGAAAGAAAGAAAGCCCACACGAAAGAAAAGGGTGACCCATACCGCTACGGGACTTGAAATTGTCAAAGGCAAAGCTGTTGGCAATGTAGTGATAAAGGAATGGTGTAACCACGACCATCTAAAATTACTGATAATCAGAAATGGTAGATAAGTTCTACCATCAGGCAACTTATACGCACATAAAAAAAAAAAAGGTGTGCAGCAGAAAAAAATATGAGAGAATGTATTATATTACTGAACTCATCACTGTGCAACAGTAATGTGCAACAAGGAGTTCACACATTTCACTTTATGAGCATAGTAAAAACAAGCATCCTTTGATTATAACTGTTCAAGCCTAGCAACAAGTTGGTAGGTGTTTACAATTTGTGAGAAAGCTATCTTTTACTACGTTACCAGCTCTAAAACAGCAGGTGCCTGCCACCTCACCCAGATTCAGATGCCAAGTTGGGTATGAAAATAGCATAAAAAAAAGAGAGTTTTAGGTTAGAAGGTACAAGAAGCTTGCATCTCCTAACCCAAAATTCTCTACGTTGCATACGCAAGCTGCCTGGGGTCCAGCAAATGCTACCATATTTGCATGATTGTAGGTCGATCTACTTTATTGAAACTTGAAATTTAAAGCTGCAGGGTATGCTTACAATCAAAAACTAAAACGTGTACTGCCAGTCAGTTCTTCTCTTTCTGACTTGCAATTTCCTGGGAGGAGGGGTTGACCTATGTTCATGTCAACTTACAATCTTATAAATATGGTAAGCAAACATTCAATTCTTGGATGTGCAAGCTGCTTGTATCCACTAAGCTAAAGCTCTCCAATGATGAAGGACTTAAAGGTGAACAGCAAAGAAATTTTACGAGAGGTAAACAGATTATAAATGAGTAGCATATTCTACAGGAGAAAATTTGAGCTAAATGGTAGGGCTGGTCATTGTTTGTCTTATTGGCTGCCTTTAGGTAACACTAATGATAATACCCAAAAGCTAGTAAGACAACCTGACAGTTTAAGCTTCTTTGGTGTTGCCATAATCTAAGCTAGACTGTTTAAGCATATACAAGCACCTGCATGAAAACATCACGTAAGCACTTGTGCTTGCTAGTGCTACCTGCATCTGATTGCAGTAATTAAAGAAAAGATACATTCCCATGTTAAAAACAGTAAAACAGTGGAAAAGTATGCTCTAAGGGGAAAATGTAGGCTACACTTCTTTCATAAGAGAACAGAAACCACAGTCTGTCCCTACACACAAGATAAAAAAGGAAGAAAGAGACAAAGGTGAAGACACACCTAGCAGGCCCTTGGTTAGAGCTGGCACTGAAAAAGACCTCAAGCAGGTCTGGATGCTGGGAGAGGCTGACACAGAGTGTGTTGAGCAACACCACCAGACGCTTCTCAACCTCAAGCGGGGCACACTCCGCACACGAGGCCAGCAAATGAAGCAGAGGCCGCAGGAAGGGCTGTTGCAGCAGCAGCTCGTGATGGGAGTGGCTCACGAGAACCTATAGAGAACAATGTAACTGTTTACCTCTGAAATTATCTTTATAAAAGCACTTTTGAATCACCTTTGTTTTCCATGTCCTTAGAATCAGTTCACTAAATAAACGCAAGGGCATTCAAAACAATATTTTTTCTTTGCGAACGTGGAGAAAAATGTTGCGCAGAAGGAAAGGTTGGCTCTACTGCATGGGTTCAAGTCAGTTTTGCTGGAAGTACTGTAGTGGAAAATAACATACTTTTGTAGCACCTTTCGTGCGGGAAAAAAAAAAGGCTCGGGAACTACCTTAGGATTTCTTTTAGCAAGCAAAATAGGGATATTTTTCTGTGAATGACCTCAGCTAACCCATAGCAGTAGTGTGAAATGTTTGAATTCACTCAGCTCATCCATGAGAACTGAACGGTTAAGTTGCTGTTACAACCAGATACTTTAATGCACTAAGGAGACCGGATGTGGTATTGTAAAACCGTCAACTTCTCTTGCATCACATGATTTTCAAGTTTACAGAAAATACTGGTAAACACTGAAGTATCTTAATAGTTTGTTATATTATGTACTCAACATAGAAGTCAAAGCCATCATGAGATCGCACGAGCTAAAGAAAATGTGCATCACACACATGCTTATTTATGGCTCAGGAACATCACAGTTAGCCTTACACATCTTGAATTGACTTGTGAAGTGCAAAATTACAATACATACGACAAAGAAGCACATACAAACAGCATTACACAACACCAAAAAATCTTGCTTTGTGTCATGACGTTATAAAAACACAGACGGTGCCAGCTGCAGCATTTCGAGGTTAAACCTAGCATTAAAAATAGACCTTACATTTCTCAGCATTAACATTTGTCAACTGCAGTCTTTTGATAAGCAAGATCCAGGTAGCAAGGTTCTTACAGCTTCAAAAATGCTTTTCAGTACTCCCTGAAGAGCCACGACAACGTCCCGAAAAATGCTTCGAGAACAGGTACGGCGTACAATATGTACTATTTCTGTTTACTTAATAATAACTTCTGGAGTTTTACATGGCAAAATCATGATATGGTTATAAGGCTTGCCATAGCAGAGTTCTCCTAGTTATTCTGATCGCCTGCAGTTCCTTGATTGATTTGTGGGGTTTAACGTCCCAAAACCAGCTCTGATTATGATGAGAGACGCCGTAGTGGAGGTCTCCGGAAATTTCGACCACCGGGGGTTCTTTAACGTGCACTGGCATCGCACAGCACACGGGCCTCAACATTTCGCCTCCATCTAAATGCAGCTGCCGCAACCGGGATTCGATCCCGTAACCTTCGGATCTCCAGTCGAGTGCCATAACCACTAGACCCCTGCAGTTCCTGTGCACCTAAATCTAAGTATGAACACAGATGCTCTTGCATTTCGCCCTCACTGATATATGGCAACAATGGCCAGAAATGAAACCCATGTCCTCAAGCTAAACAGTTCAAGACCTCAGCTGCTGAGCTACCATGACTGGCATACTTCTGTTCACTCCAGACACACCTTTTTTTAGTACAGTCATAACTCCCAATCCTGAAGCTTTAGCATGTACACAAGGGCACAGTGCTTTGCTAGAAAGCGTTATAAGTGGCAATATATATACAGTTAAACCTGCTTATAACGAACCTCCATATAACGAATTCCTGGATATAACGAAGTTTTTCTATTCCCCGCCCTTACTCCATAGAAGTACGTGTATTTGAAACCTCTACGTAACGAAGTGGCAGCGGGAGAACCCCTTGAAATAACGAATTTTCTCCGCCAACAGCCTGAGATTTTGCCCCAAATTTGCCCCAAAAACCGCATTATTGCCAGTCCTGTACTATAAGGAGTCACATAAGTGTTCTCAGCTGTAAATGTTTTCTCGCCCAAAATAATTTTTTTGGGTCAGCTCTGCCATCTGTAACCGTTTTGCTTACTTAAGCGTTTAATTTTCGAATTTTCGTGCCGAACCTGCATATAACGAAATCCTCTTTATAACGAAGTTTTCCGGAAATTTCTCTATTTCGTTATATCCAGGTTTAACTGTACTCCGTAGTGCATTTCGGAGTTAACATTGAGCCTTTAGAAATGTAATGAATACTTCAAAAAAGCGATATTGCAGGCACTGCAAATGGACAGTTGGCTCTGCAATTTTCTAACGCTCGGACATAGTGAACGTCCCTGGGAGGTTGCTCACATGTACAAAGTGAAAGTCTGCCTTGTTGATTAACATTTTCATAATAATAATAAAAAAAGAAAGAAAATGAAGTTCAAACAAGGAAAGACCTTTGTGATAGCAGTCCTTGAAATGTTTTACCTTATCACCACAACAAGATTTCATGACAAAGGTACTTTAGTTTCCCATTCGAGAAATCTCATATCTGAAAAAATTACAACCACTAGAGCCAATTCTCACAGACGTGAAGCAGAAATATGAGAAATGAATGCTGAGACCCTAAAATATGAACCCAGCAACTGCTTCACTAAGAAAGGAGCGAAACAAAAACACTAGTTATGAGATATAACACTGCTGACGAGCCTGTTGTGCAGATCTCACACGATTACATGGCCTTGAGGTCATGCAATTGTAGAAATCTAAACCGTCGTAAAGAAAGCTAGGTGGCCCTCAACCAGCTCGTGTGCGTGCATTGTTCCAATAGATTTCACAGTCTGCCTCAAGTTATTCTAAACTAAACAAAGTCCTTGCCAAGCTCTTCAGATGTTTTTCAAGAGGCTGCAAAATAGATTTAAGCATGGCTTACAAGTACAGTAAAACCTCATTAATTCGAATCTCAAGGGAGTGAAAAAAATTTCCGAATTATCCGAATGTCGAATTAACGAATGTATAGCAAAAACGCACATTTTCAATTCCTTTATTGCATACCTTTATTTTGAGAGGTAGTCCGTGATGCTTGTTTGTTTTTTTGTGGTTAGCTGGGCGGCAAGGACTAGTTTGCGGGCATGTGACAAACCCTCTAGCGCAAGACATCGCAAGCCTGGGACATCGTAAGAAAACTCCTCTAGAACAACGAGAGAGTCCGCAGTCTTTTGCGGTACGACGCACCGGGCATTGTTCATCGCACAGGTCATCGTCGGACGCCTCATCCGGTTCCCACATCGTGGCACAGGGATATATCACACCACCACTATGGCCCGACGACCACCTCACGCACCGACACTTCCGATACGCCGATATGTCACAATGCACCGAAGAGGGGGGGAAAAAGCACAACCGACGCCTGCAGGTCCACACGCTATCCATCTGAGGCCTTGTTTCTTTGTTATCCTTTTCCGCTGATGACAGGAAGATGCGTGCTCCAAAATGCCACCTTGCGACCCCTTTCATCAGATTTCGAAAAAAAATGCGGCTTTCCGTGGCCTCCGTGATCGGCATCGACAGTGCACTGTTGATGCCGGAGCCCATCTCTGAGACCATAAGTTTGCACACGTGTGGCAAAGAAAATTTAATGCGATAAATATTATGGCCTCCGAAAGGCAATTTCAGTTTCAGTTTCGCCATCTTTGGCTTGCCTCCAGTCCGAATTAACCAGTGCACGTGCAATTTTGCGTCGAAGTAGTGAATGTTTGTTGCCATAGGGCTATGAACATTTTTGAAGGGAGGGTGTGGGAATGACGAATTATCTGAATTTCCGAATTATCGGGGGCCGAATTAACGAGATTCTACTGTACAAGAAAAAGAGAATGGGAATGAGACAGAACAGGAGGAGCTAAACAATATCCCTTGTCAAAACATTTTTCACATTAACAATGCTTGCTCAGCTACCGCTGACCTCCACAGAAGGTAAGGAATCGCAAAAAGCTGCTGCTGACACCAGTAAACATCACAACTTTCCAAAAAGAATAGAAATTGATAGAGGGTCCCATTTTTGTTGGATACAACCAGGTGAAGACAAAACAAAGTTTGGGTATATAATTTGTAGCTTTAGTAGAAGTGTAGTCATAAAAGAGCAGGGAAATCAAAGTGGATCAAAAAATGAGCTGTTGCTAGCGGAAATCGAATGTGCAAGCTCCACATTATGCATATCATACACTACTACCATGGTATTACTGCAGTGGCTGCTCACCTGTACACTTTCTTAAACATTTGAAATTTATGCGTAACCCTGGAAGTGTCAACCAGTGCCACACCTGGCCATGACAGCTGAGTGTGACAGTGTCAATGGTTTCACAAATTCCGTAAAATTTTTTAAGAGCAGGCAGCTAAACAATAAGCTCTTGTACGCTACCCGATTTACACTCATTAAAGAAAAAGGGAGGGTCTGATTGAAGGTCTGATCGAATTTATTACCTCATATATCCTCAACTGCTCCAACTTGAGGTTCGCAAGGAACTCCCCAGTGTATAGGGACCACTGGAACAACCGATCCAGGACACCTTCCATAAGCATGTAGTCCAGTATAGGCCCAACAGATGACGGGGACATTCCTCCATTGGGTATGGACGCTTCAGCGCTTGTGGCTTCGTCAATTAGAAAGTTGACCATCTGGTCCAAATGGTTCAGCACACCCGTGATGTCATCGGCCGTGGGCAAGACATTGCTGCCACTGCATAGGTGGAGAGAAAAGCTCGTCTTAGCATGGTCCTCAAATTTACTCTGCTAATGCACATAATTTAAAGAATATCACGAGTAAGAATGTGAATGTGGGAAGCAAAGGTTAACTTGTCGAACTTGTCTTCCCGGCAATGCGCCTAGCGATTTGTGAAAACTTGCACTGCAGTAAACTGAGTATAAGTGCTAATGAATAGAAAACATCATGGTGCAGCTTTACTTTAAGGTCAGCCCGTTTTCTCTTTTAAATATATGTGAAATAGAGAGATGTATTTCAAAATAAGTAAACTGACTTGAAGTTCTATAAACAATTAAAGGTTATATTATTGCCTCTATCAATCAGATTATTTTTCTAGATATTTATAAAATCAACAACTAAAAGATGAAACTGTGCAATATGCAGCTGTGCTAGGTAGCGAAATTGGCAAATCTAGTGTATTAGTTTCTGGTTTGGGTAAAATTACTACTTTATGTCTAGCAAAAGGACCTTTCATAACTTGCTGATATATAACTATTATCTTGGATGTTTTAATAGATGCAGTAGATGGAAGTGTGACAACTACTTTTGTTGCGGGTTTGGAAATTCAAACATTATTTAAAGTTTAAATAAAATACTCTGCCATTCTTTTCTCACTTCCTCCTCAAAACAAAAATGTATACACAGATTTCATACTATGCATATTATCCACAGAAGCATGTGACCTGTTTCAGTGTACAAGCAAATATTTCTCAAAACAACTCTGTATGATAAAAATAATTGTAAAATTCTCTGCACTGGATAGACATTATGTAGAGCTGCGCGCACACTTGCATAGAGTGAAGAAACGGTGTGCGCTGGATCATAGTGAAAGTATCTACAAATGGCTTGTGTGCTGGAAGTAGCATGCATTCATATAAGTATTTCACACTTACTCTTTTCACAAACAAATCCCAAGCTTAGATGACTCTAGCACATTTGTACCAAAACATTCCATCATTGAAACAGTTACTAATAGCCATTTTAAGTTATCTGAAAGGGTATTTACTTTGGGGACCTCACAAGCATGTTTATTCTTAAAGGGCCCATGACAGCTATTTTTTTGTTGGATACTTTTATGTTCTAGTGAGTAGAACAGTGTCTTGTAATCACGGCATGAAGTGGCAAATTCTCCAGCGTGAAGTCTAATTAGTCACAGCATCGTTAATTTTGTTCAGTTTTAATGAAGCTTCGAAACGCGCGCCAAAAACTGCAAGAAACTAGCGCCGCGGGGCAAGCGCGGCGGCTGTCGGAAGTGAGCGCATGCACTGATCACTTGAGCTCAAGATTCGGTGACGTTGCGGAGAGCGCGAGCGCCAGACCAGCTCGCCACACTCGCTTTGCATCATAGCGTGTGTACAATGTACGCTTGAGGGACCAACACGGAGAGGAAGCAGAAAAATACGGCTTTTGGCGTGGCCTCCGCGATCGGCTGCGAGAGCCGATCTTGGAGGCCACGCTCGAAGGCCATAGCGCCGCGCGCCCGTGTCTCTCTGTGACGTCACGATATCAACTTACAAAAGTGAAACGTCACAGATGGCCCACAAACTACGTCATACTAGTGACGATGTCGCGAGGTGCCGAAAACCCAGATGAGCATTTCTGGTCACTTTAAATACATATTAAAATATCTTAACGACAACGTTCGCCGTTAATATTTGGCCACAAGTGCCTTCAGATGTTCGACAACCAAACAACACAAACACATCGGGTTTGAAATTTTGGTGTCATGGGCCCTTTAACTGCTTTCAATATACAACCAACATAGGCAAGTTAAGTGTACTAGGGTTATAAAACACAAGCAATGGAGTAGCATATTTCAGTGCATTGGAGCTATATGCTCAGCATTTTATCAACACTAGTACCACTATACACAATCACTCAATGAAACAGGCATTGCTACAAGCTGAAATCCTGCATGCTAATGTTAGGATAATGCAAAGCTGGTCAATTATCAAGCCATGGTCCTAAATCAATTAAATCATAATATTCTTTTCAAACCAAAGCAGCACATATGATTTCAAGCTGCCAGGCTGTGGTAACTGCCCGAGCATGTTTCACTTTTTGACCCTTTGATGGAAAATACTTATCAGTGGCTTTTCTCTATGTGTTACCTTCGGTCCTTGTCACAGGCTGCTATGGACCCATAAGTAAATGTTATTCTGTCAGTGTACATGCGTGTACATGAGCCTTGATGTATTTTTAACCATTCGAGCCCTTAATAAGCTCAGATATTGAAGTCAAGGTTTGAATTTTGGTATTTGGACTGTATATATGGACTCCTCATCCTAGATAAATAACATATGTGGCATATATGGCGCGGGTACAGCGGAATAAAAGGAAGGACATGTGACACACTACTTGAATCAAGGTTATAACAAGGTATGACAACATACAAAGCAATCTCTATTTCCACGTTCAGCCATTTGAGAATTATCATTGCCAAATAAGCTATTGTGGCAAACTACAAACAAGGCCAACGCTGCCTAGAGTGGGTTGTGAGCGGTCACCAGGACACATTTAGTACTTGACTTCAATGAATAGCTGTCAAGAGCCACCCAAGAGGTTAATGCCTATTTAGGAGGATAAGTGGAAAGCAGTTTAATAGGCATCAGAACGTGCGAGTAACGGCGCTTACTTAGCAATCTTACTGTGCGAAAGGCGCCACAGAAGGAGATGTCGCGGCGACCTACCTCGACTTCTCGATGACTTCCAGGGCGCGAAGCCAGTGCATCCTGAATGCCTCGATGACAGTCTCGGGCTCGACATTGCGAAGAATGGGTGGCCTGCTTCGGCGCAGGCTCGCTCGCAACCAGCTCATGACGGCGCTTCACGTAGCTGTTGTCGAAACAAAAACAAATAAGTGCATTCCCAGCCTTCAGTTTCGTGTTGCCTCGACTGCAAGCGAAATCGCGCGTTTGTGCGATTCAGAATCTGTGAAGTGGTTTCCCTTGAACGGCAATGGTAGTGCGTCTAAACGACACCCCAGTTTCTTGAAACGTAAAGAAATGTTCACACCTGCGCAACCGCTCTAACAAGAACGTGAACGCAGGTGCAGCTAACCTTTGTGCGGACAGAAACTGCACGACTCTGAGTATACATGAATGGACAAACGGCCGCAGTGCATCCCTCAAGTATCGTAACATCTACAGTGAACGGCTGCAAGGTTCATAGATGCACACTCGTTGCTAATGACGCCGTGTTTTAACAACCTGAGGCTCAGACCCCGATGCACGGACCATATTTGAGAGTAATATTGTCCAAAAGCTTACAAGCTGGCAGCACGGTTGAAGCGCAGCGCCGGCTGAGTATCGTTACATGGTGTGTCCGTTTCCAGCGACATGCGACAATATGGATCTAAATAAGATTGAAGAAACGTTTACACGAAAAGTTCAATGAGTTCAATAACGGACACCCATCACGACTCCTTCGCCATGATAAACCATGAGCCGGAAATGATCTACCCTCGCCACCCCCGCGCTTTAGACATCACATCCGCTTATGCATTTGTCATTCACTTGTCTAAAAACTGCGGTAATATGGGAATCTAGAGCTTGGTGGGTGATACTTTCGCGCCCTTTTCTCCAGTTTCTGGCTGTAGTAAGAAATAGCTATCTCTGTCTTTGAAGTTTGTTTCGTTGTGGTGGTAGTGTACGCGAGGCCGTGTGAGGTCTCGGTTCGGCAAGTCCAAAATGTGGGCAGAGGCCTCCGGATGGTTGGGGTAGTTCCTGCAGGAGCGGCGACTGCGTTATTTTTTCGTGGAAGCGTACAGTCTGTTGTGAGATCGACCTGTGCGCTGTGCGTGTCGTATTCGTTAGCGATGTGGACTCTACATATCGTCGAGTGTGCGTTGCTGCATTGATCGCAGTGTGTGAAGAAGGAAAAAAAAAAAAAAAAGGATGGAGCTAGCTCTGCGGTCAGGGAGCTCGATCATGTTTAAAGGTGAGTGGGCGCTTCACAACCTCCGTACTGCCATTATTGTATCCTTTGTAGAGTTGCAGGGGATTTCACTCGCGTGGGACAACGCGGCGATCGCCTCGAAAGTGCACTGCATTCTTTTTGTTGCGTTTATTGATCGCACCTGCGGCTCCCGATAGGCCTACCTGTGATTTGTGTATGGAAGTTTTGTGTGTAGTACGAGCTATGATTACACTCGTATGGAAGCTGGGCCCACTGTAAGCTTGGAATTACAATCACCCTTTCTATTTCCACCCGTATCATTTTACGGTTACGCGCAACGGCTGTATGGCCGCACACAGTTCGCGAAGAATGCGACCAATTATGCAAATACGGTGTCCGCTTGCCGCTTGTGATCCCGTAGCTGTCACACCTGGCGTGACAATAAGCCGACTGTACACACCCTCCGTGGAATGGGATAACGAGCACACGCGGTTCTGTTTATAACCGTTCACCCGATGGCTATCTGTCGTTAGGGTGCGCGGGCCCCTCTTTGAACAGTGATAAGAGGTGCCTATGGTAATTCGACACGTGCCTTATTATTTATTTCTAAACTTCAAAAAGAGCAAAATGTTGCCTCTTTGTAGATACAGTGACAGCTTGTAACTCCCGGTGTTTGCTTGCCCTCCGACAGGCCAGGTGTGGTGAAGCATCGTTATGGATGAAGCATTCCTGACAGACCTGCTCGAGTGCTCTGTGTGTCTTGAGCAGTTGGACAGCACAAGCAAGGTACTTCCTTGCCAGCACACTTTCTGCAGGCGCTGCCTGGACGAGATCGTTCACTCGCACAAGGAGCTGCGCTGTCCGGAATGCCGGATACTGGTAAGTCTCTGTCGCAACCTATTTCACAAGCTTCAGAATTCCAAAAGAGTTCCCGATTCTGTATCGTTTAGTTTCTTAATAGTTTAGCTTACTGCTTCTATGACATTCATGTTGTTGTAGTGATGCGAAGTTGTAGTGACTACTACACGTTTTTGCACATGTGAGGGTGACATTCGGAAATACTTAGTGCTTGCATGTATCTTAGTTGTAGACTAAATTTGGTCTCGGAATGCTGGACCTAGTATCATACCTACATTGCACAACAAAGGTAAATTTGATGGCATTATACATAGCTAGGTAATGACATTGCTTATGAAAAAGAAAACGAAAAGTACTTTTTGGCTCTGCTTGACCCATTGGCTATGCTTGCATGGAGCAGCTGCAGTATCGCAGAAGTGAAACAAGGCAGTGTGTCATAACGCATGTCTACCATCTCGATACTGTTACTATCCTACAACAAATTATTAAAACGAACAATGATGTTTGTCAGCATTTTACATCAGGTCTAGAAATAACTTTCATAGGATACCAAGGAACACTCGTGCATTCAGAATGTCATACCGATACTCCTTTAAAGGGGCCCTGCAACACTTAGAACAAAGTCAGAAAATGGTTCTGGTTAGTCGTAGAGGTAGAGGCTGCTTGTTGAATCGGGTCTTTGTGTGCAGGAAAAAAGCAAGGTGGTTGTTGTGGTATTGTCTGGTTGCTTTGATGGTTATTGTTGCTGTGATCATCAAGCCTCCGTCATGATATTCTGTTCAGATGTAAGCAGTGAAACAAGGGGAACTGTGTGTATGTCCAGGGAGGGCACACTGGACACGTACCCCTCCCTAAATTTAGATGTCCAGCATAAAACGACACGACACATTCACCTGCTCAGGACCCACTAAACAATTAAAGTTTGTCTTCCCTGCAAAACATTTATGGCTTTGTTGCTAGTATGAGCAGCTTAGAAAAGGAACCAGGAAGGCAGGGGGCCTTACTATTGTGTCATGCTCTGTACAAGCATTTTTATCTATGATGTCGTGGAACGAGGAAAATTTTATGGGGAGCCAGGGGCTGCAAGGTGCTGCCAGTTGAGATAAGTACTCCCATTTACTTTAAGATTACACTAACACATGTTTCTTGCCTCTGTGTACACAAGCTGATCCAACAACATATCAAGTTTGAAATTATGGAAATTTTGGTGTGGGTTGATGCTTTAACAGAGGCTCTTGTATTGCAGGTGGAATGCTCGGTGGACGAGCTCCCGCTCAATATACTTCTGGTCCGTCTTCTGGAGGGTATCAAGAACAATCCGCGACGCGGTGGTGGTGGTGGCAGCAGCGGTGGCAGTCGGTCTCCATCGGGCGCCCTCCTTGGTAGTTCCTCCCTCATCGGCCATGCGAGGCCCCTTCTGGCCAACCAGCCTTCATCAGCTGGGCCACGGGGGGACACCACATCAGGTCGTGGTGATGGTGTGCGCACTCTGGTCAAGCAACTGGTGCCGCAAATGCCCTGTGCCAAAGCCCTCTACTCCTATGATGCCAAAGACCCGGGGTGAGCATCTAGTTTGAAAATCTTGTGAGGTTTACCCAACCTGACTTTGTAAAGTGGGGGAAAGGTATGATGAGAAAAGATTTTGGGGTTTAATACCCTGAAACTGCTTTCCGGGCTACGGCTGAAGGCTCTGGATTAGTTTTGACATTATAGGGTTCTTTGACAAGCAGCAGAAGCTTGGTATTGAAATGTTATTTCTAATCGGTTCTCAAAGGCGACCACTTTTCAAAGATATCGCTTCAGGGCTGATTTGATGGTTGAGGAAATGGCAGAAAAGTAGTCGCTTCAGTGATTAGACACTCGAGATACTACATCACGCAAAGCGACATTGTCGCCGAAAGGGATCATCTTGGAATACGAACCCTGCACTCGTACTCCCAGCAAAGAACACCACCACTGCAGGCTTTTTGCATATTTAATTTGGGACGTTGCGTCTTTGCCACACTTCCCCATCTTTTCCTGCATGAACGTGTGATGGTGCCTCGCCAGTCTGCCACAACTTGTAAAAATGTGTATGCAACCGTGCTCTTGCAGTGACTTGGCATTCCGAAAGGGGGACATCATAGTCCTGCGCAAGCGAGTTGACCAAAACTGGTTCCATGGAGAGCTGGGTGGCAAGCAAGGCTTTGTGCCTGCCAGCTATGTTCAAGTGGTGGTGCCCCTGCCTTCGCATATCCCTCAGTGCAAGGCCCTTTACGACTTCCGCATGGGTGATAATGATGAGAAGGATTGCCTGACGTTCCTCAAGGTGTGCCTCCCTTTATGTATTCTTGCTAGCCCTGTTGGTTGTGTGCTTAGCCACCATGCTTGTTTGGTGTTTGACACCGCAATTCTCGTAGGAATCTTGCTTTGCTGAAAATATTCAACATTGAGAAAAACAATGTCCATTGTGATTGTTGACTGGGATTTGTTACATAATCTGTCAACTTGCCCATTGATTATGGTTACTGTAGGACTCGTACGATATGTGTTAAATTACTTGACTTTGAGAAAGATAAACTGCTCTATTTTCCAAATTGTGGGTATTTTCCAAACAAGTAAAAGGGTTGAAGTCTATCGACATTTAACTGTGGATATTTTTGAAATTTGACATTTCCATGCTTTGAACCACACTGGTGCTAAGCCCTGTCAAAAGAGGGAAGGTAACATTACATCAAATATCTGAGAGAGTGACATCATTCTTATTCATTCTGTTATTATGAATGCAATTTCCTGTGGTGTATTGACATTTTTCATGGTTTACCTAATATTTCGTGGCATTATTGTCTTCCTTGTGCTTTTGTGACTAGTGGATTCTGTAGCCTAACGCTCTTGGAGTGCCTTCCAGGGTGATGTGATTACGGTGATTCGGAGGGTGGATGAAAATTGGGCTGAAGGAAAGCTGGGGGACCGAATTGGTATCTTCCCTATATCATTTGTTGAGGTGAGTTGCACCATGTATTGGTACATGTGTTCTTGATGCCTGTTAATAAAGTTGTATCCTCCTCCTCCTTCTTGATATCTACACATGCCATTTGCAATACTACATTTGAAACTTCCATCTCGCATGTGAAATAATCTATGATACCATGGTAGATGAACATGAAAGGCCTCTTGCAAGCAGTAGCTTAGGAAAGAACAGCGTTTACTTTCTCGCTGCATGGCGCGGCTGCCCTCTTTTTCACTTAACTTTATTTTTCTGTATTAATATACAGTCAGTCCTCGATATATAGAACAGCACGGCGATCGCAACGTGCTAGTTCGATATATCCAGAACTTGATCTATAAGATCACTTAGAAAAACTCGTCAAATTCCCACCAAATAATCGATCGACCACTAGTCGCGCAGTAAATCCTCATGTATTGCATTAGTTGAAAGTAAGTAGTGTGGCCTGCTCCTAATCGGCGTCCACGGTTTCAACCGCGTCCATTCACACAAACGATGGATGGAGTGAAGTAGCTAGCTATGTGCACCGGTGATGACAAGCATCTTCCCTGACAGCGTCAGAGAAGAAGTAAATACCATCACACAAGCACGAAAGATTGAGGATGGTTACCAGTGCAGAAAAAAATTTAGCAGTGGCCTAGCTCGGCTATGCAAAAATATACGTAGCGTGACTGAGCCTTGACATCATTGACAGCATCTTGTTGCTGCTGCTGAGATGGTGGGGCTTGTTACTCAGCCTCCTAGCGACACCGCTTTGCTAGACGCTCCTCCCTTTGCTCCAGTGTCCCCGCAGCACGTCTAGCCTTCTGTTCATTCTTCCTATGCTCAACCTCTAATTGCCAGGCAACTACTTCGGGATCCGATGAGTTAAGCTTCTCCGCTCTTCTGTGCCGTTGAGCAGCAATTTCACTCTCCTTCTCCATGGCTATACCACACTGGCAAACGCCCCATTATATGTATACCCCCATTGATACCTCTGTGCGTGCTCACAAAATGAGAGGTGCTATCAAGCGGCTTCGGCACAGCGTCAGACTTGGCTACTGCACAACGGAGGCGTACTGCTGGGCACGCGCCAGTGCCAATGTGTCTGCCGGGGCTATGGCGTCGCTCCTCTGGGCAGTGTCGGTGGCTCCGGCATGCCAGCTGTGCGCTGTGTGACGTCACTGCTCCTCGCGCATGTGTAGCGCGGCTCTCCAACAGCCACGCGAAACTGCTCAACCTCGGCCAGTGTAACTCACGCTATGATAAGTCTGAGCGAGGCGATATTACAGGAAAGCCTGCAACTGGGCGCACATGTTCTGTGCCCGCGGCGTTTGATATATCCGTTTTACGTCCGACCTCATTCAAAATGAAAGATTAAAAATGCATGTGCTTTTCGAGGTGATATGTGGAGAGTTCGATATAGCCAATAATTCGATATATCCGTGTTCTATATATCAAGGTTTGACTATATTTCATGTTTACCATCACTTTGCTTCTGTTTGGAGTTTGCAACAAGGCTATATTTTATAGCCCTTATCACTTAACATAGCTCTTAACCTTGTTACTTGCTTTGTTTGTCAGAAAGAGAATGTGGTCTGAACTGCTGTGGTGACTCATATTTCTTTGTGGTCATATGCAGATGAATGCTGCTGGGAAGGCATTAATGAAGCTTTCTAACAAGTAAGTTGTAATTGCACGTTTGCGATTGTCTATCCAGGTCAAGCGCATTAATAATTTGCCCCTCAATGCTACCTTTGCAGTGTTCAAGTGGGTCCCTCGAGAGTGGCACCACCAACACCCAATTCTGAAGCACCAAGCCAAACAGTCATTCCAGCTGGTAGCACTCCATCAGGCAAGTTCTTTTCTGATCATGTAGAATGTTTGCTTTAGGCTTGTACGCAGGGGTGGAAGTGCTGCGCCATTTGCGCCACTCCGCGCCAACCAGCCCTTGTGCGCCAAGCTGAGCCCAAACGGCATTCTAGTACAATTACAGTCAACAGCCGATTTTTTGGAGCCTCTCGGGAACGTAAGGACATCTAAAAAGTCGGGCCGTCTCGAAAAATTGAGGGGGGATGTGGCAATGGGGAATGCTCAATTTGGTCAAAATTTTCCATTTTTCAGTTTATCTTTTTTTCATGATCCTCAGACCTTCTTTTACCATGTGGTGAAATATTATAATGAAATATACGTGGTAGTAGTAGGGAAAATGCCACTTCATCTATGTGTTGTCATCCAAAACCGCAAGAAAATCTGGCTTCTGGAAGTGCCGCCATCTTGGAATCATCGTAAAAAGGAGAGATCGAACCTGATGATAGCCACACCACTGTTTCTCCAAGAAAAAATACAACCATAAAAGCGAGCCGGAACTTAGCTGCTCAAAGTTAACATTTGACTGTTTTCATGAAATAAAACTTTCAGCTCCGTTTTCTCAGCTTCCATTTTTCGAGCAGTTGCTGTCAGTCATCCCAGTGCCATTTCATAACTAATGAAGCTAAATGCATTCAGTTTTTTTTTTCACTTAGATCCTGAAAGACTAGCGAGTGCCGTAAAGCTATTCATTTCTACCTGCACATCACACAAACATTTATAATTGTATTTTTGCAAAAGTTGTTAGTAAGAAAATATGTCGAGGACATATTCAAAAATTTTTTCTCTACTCATTTGGACATCAAAAAAATCAATGAACAGCTTTACGGCACACAGTGGGCCTTAGTGTATACGCTTGAGTAAAAATGGTACTGAAATTTTGTCTAATCAACCGATTAATTAGGGAGTGACTGTAAGGGTCTATAAAGTGATGTAACTCAGAAACTATGATAGATAGCTTAAAACTGATTTTATTTAAGATATAACCATAACAAACTACATCAGTATGCCAAATTTCATCAGTTTGGACCCATAAATAAAAAAGATAGTTTTAATTGCCATGTCCCCCCTTAACACATGTAATATGGCGGGGTAAAAAAAAAAAACAAAAGTAGAAGGCCCCGGCCATGCCCCCTTAACACAGTCAGAAAACGCAGCTTCGAAACCACGACGCAGACGGTGGGTCTGATGTGTGTGCGAGCCGCGGTGGAATTGCTACTCGAGAACTGCCACCATGTTTCTGGCATCGCACTTGCTACATTGAGACAAAACGAAATTACTGATCGTTGTCTCTGTTACTGCTGTCAAGGACTAATACGTCACTTTGAAGGCATGCAAAGCCGATACGCGCGGAGTCCAAACGAAACTGCGTTCTGCTGAAAATCGCGGTAGTGTCGAGGCGTTCACGGATGGCGGCAGCCACATTCATAAAGTACACGTGCATTGAAACCGTTGCAGACAAAATCGCGGTCACCGTGACTATGAATTACAGTGGCGCATGCTCTATGCATTGGACATGCGCATACTTTCACAGTGCACGAACGCAGGTCTTCCAGTTTGAGGGTTTTAAAAACCGTGGTCGCTACCAACGCAATCATGTATGTCCGCTACCCCAAACTCTGAATATATACGTGCGCACCCACCGTGCAGTGCGTCGAAGTGACGCTGCTTTCCGCAAATACTGCGAAGAAAACCGTGCTAGACGCGATCGTGGATTCACGTAGTTTATGAAGGCACGCACATGTCCAGCCCACATGGAGTGAAAATGGAATGTACAGGTTGCTGTCCGCTAAGGACGAGGACACGCTCGATTTCGCCGTGATCGACTACACAGCTCCGAAACTACGTGGCCATCGCAGAGGCAGTTCAAAGGACGTAACGGTATAAAAAGGCACGAAGTGTCCTAGCTTTCCTGCCGTTCGCTGATGACCATAACGGTGCGGATTTCGGCACCTGATTGTTTTCGTTTTGTCCTAGTGCACATGATGCGACGCACAGTCGCGGTGCTCTGCGCTTGAAATGCACTGAGTCGTGCGAACAACTCATTGTGCAGCCGAGTATGTCCTAGGTGTCGAGAGTTCGATACCAGTAAACAATGCATGTGCTTGCAGGAGCAGCTGCAGTATCGCATCAGAGAACAAGTCAAATAATTATATTTTCCAAACTTGTGTGGTCTTATAGATGACATTTCGCTGCAACGAAATTTTGCGACTACGAATTTTTTTGCTCAAACTGTCAGTTTCGTTAGTTGGTAGCGACATTTGATGGTTCAAAGCACTTTGCAACCCTAGAAACATTTAAATTAGCAGATAATTTCTATTGTTGAAAAGAAATGTTTGCTAATTTAATGTTCTTATAATGGCTACGTGCTCTGAAGCTACAAATTTGCTGCTCCAATGCTGCTTTAAAAGAGCATATTTTCTGCTCCTAAACTGCTCCAGAATGTTCATTTTGCTGCTTCCGGACCTGCTCCAAATTGTTGGAGCCTGCTTCCACCTCCAAGCAGGCTTCAAGCAGGCTTTTATGGATTGCAGTTGTGGGGGGGGTGGCTAGTGTATTTACTAGAGCTGTGTGAATAGCAGAATTTTGTGTGCGAAGTGAATTCGAATATTTATGTTGAAGTGCGAATCTGATAGAATATTTTTCGAATAATTTTCTAATATTTTTCGAGTAATACCATATCTAATTATGGAGAAATGTACTGTTCAACATGGGCAAAAAGTTTATTGCATGACTAGTGTGTTCCCACAGTATCATTCCAAAGTCCTGAAGAACAGTCCAACAGAGAACTGTGCAACAGAAAGCAGAGTTAACTTCGTTCGCCGCAGTGCTCTGGTGTCAGCTTCGCCGCAGTACGCGAGGGTTAGCTTCGCCGCAGTGCTCAACTGTTATGCGGCGAAGCACACTAAGTGCGAGGAGGGGCCACTTGTAACGCGACATAGCGTATTTTTTCCCTTAATTACCAACTTCGAATAGTCTGAATACTAAAAGTTAAGTGTGAATCGAATAGCAAACCCTATTCGAAAATTATTAGAAATTTCGAATATTCGCACACCTCTAGTATTTACACGTTTGTAGATCAACCCCCCGCCCTTCTACACACACCAAAAAAAAAAAAAATGTGTTTATATAAAAAACTTGGTTTCAATTGTAAGTCGACCCATAAACTTTGGATCTCAAATTTTAACAAAATGGGTCAACTTATGTGCAAATACAGTAGACGGCAGCATGTGCGGCGGGTTGATTTTGCATTTCTCGTGACCTCATACACTGCAGAGTCATAGTCAGCTTCAACACAGACCTGCAGCTGGAGCCGCTCTGCAGAATAGCAAAAAAAAAAAAGACAGGCCTAGCTCTAGGCCTTGTATTTTGCTTTTACAATAAGTTATTAACGTTATGGTATGCAGCATTGCATATAGAACACTTCTTTTTTTTTATTTTCTGAGTAGTTTATGCAAATGCACAGATTCTGAGTGCACTCATAGAGTGGAACCTCAGTGTTAAAAATATGGTCATAACGTGTTATCATTATGGTGGAGTAAACGTCAGTACATTAGCATTAGCACACATTAGTTACAAGTATATGTTTATAACAAATTTTGGATATAATAAAGCCATTTTTATGTCGAATGGAACCTTGTTATGAGAAGATTTGGTGGCACTTTTGTTGTCTTTATAGTGTCTTCTAATGTGTTGCACTATGCAGCCGGTGAATCTCAGTCAAGCACAACATCTCCCGCATCTTCATCCCCAAGCCCTGGCACACCGCCATCCACATCGCCTCCACTGCCAGCATGCCAGCCCCGAGAGAAGCGCCACTCACTCTCCGCCCTCAATCCACCAGCTTCAAGCAATGGAAGCAACGTTAGTCCATAATGTTCCTTTCATCCGGGATACTGTAGAGAAATGTTGTCTTGAGCCCGGCATGATTTCTCTCCCCTGAACACCTTTGTTTCAGTTGTAAGGAAAGACTGCAGGAATGACTGCAGTCTGCAAAGTGCAAGTCTGTGAACACTGGCGTAAGACAGTGGGGCACTTATGCCATTTTCTGTCTTCCTTTCTTTTCTTTATATTTTTTTAAGTGGATGTGGCCTGGCAGGTGAAGGAGCTGTTAAACTCAAGGGGCACGAAAGTGAGAAAAGATTTTTGTTGTGTTAGTAAATTACCTTATCACAGTACCATAAGCACCACTCTCGAGAGAAGACACTTTGTAAGCTACAAGATGCGCAAAAAGAAAAAAAAAAAAGGTAACTACGCTGTCTGAGGTTCCAACACTAATAAGCGTGGTGTCATAGATTTCTTACTTTATCTGCTCAGGCTTACGAAATAATTTATCAGTAAATATGGCATATATATTGTGTTCTAAGGAAGCCAAAAGTTTCATGTAGCATGTTTCAGAAAATTTGAATGAGCCATTGTGACCAGTGCAGGAGAACACAGAATGAGATTCGTGAAGTCGTGCTCTAGGTTTCAGTGCAGAATTAAAAATGAAACTTTATCCTCCATTTTCCCTTCTAATATTAAACTTAAAATAGAAAAATTAGCAACACATTGAAGAATACTTTATCATTTTAAAACTACATTAGTCTTTCATCCTAATGTCCCTTTTAAAACATCAGAGAAATCTTAGCTTAGATATACGTTTCAGGTAGTTGCTGTATGTACTTCAGTATTGTATGTACCATCAAAACACCTCCAATTCAACTTTGTAGCTAGGGTGTTGCATTACTGGGCCCAAGGCTTCCTGTTGTAGCTGCTGTGCCAGTTCAGTTCGCTAGACAGTGCATGCACTGTGCAGTTCAGCAACAAGTTGTCTTCTCCATTACCTTCACCTACTTTTTTCTCGTGATTTATATGTATATAACTGAGTGCACTTAGTTTCTGATTCGTTAGTGTGATGGCTTTGTTTGGTTGTTACATTTAAAAAACAATGTGGGCGAGTTGGTTTTTTCTGTTCTTCTTGGTCACTGTGAAGTAAACCATTACTGTCTTTTAACAACAGCAGACTTATTTTTTCTGTCCTCTTGATGCTCTATCCACCTCGTGCTGGTTGTTTGGCACCTTTACGGGAGTCAAGCACTTATCCTACTCGCCTTCACTTCTGCAGCCTCAGGCCCCTCATCGGCACTCAATGGAGGTACTGAATACAGGCACTGAGGTCACGTCTCAGCCCAGCTCACCGCCCCATGGGCAAGCAGCCTCGCCGAGCAGGATTCCTACAGCATCATCGAAGGTGAGGTTAGCTGCATGCACTGGTGCATAGTCGCAATGTGTCTCTTTGGGAAAGCAAGTTACACAGAGAAAAGCTGCATATTTATAAATGTAAGCGAATGAAGGAGAGTGCTGCTTTGATAGGTGGGTCAGTCAGATGGGTGCCTGTAATTAAAGTGCTCTTGTTCTGTTTTGCACGTGGCATAACGAGGGAATGAGGGCAAATAAAAGTGTGCTGTCCTATTTCATGCAGATATAACATTGTCTGCAGGCACGTAGCCAGGATTTTTTTTTCGGAGGGGGCCCAAGGCCTAATTCTTCGCAAAAAGCATCATCATCATTTAGTGACCCTTAAAGGCCCTTTTCACGGTATTACATAAGGGGGAGGGGGGTCAAAAGCATCAATCACATCAGGGTGACTATTATACAGTTCTAAAAAAGAGTTGCCGGTGAATATAGAAGGCGCTTAATTATTCGACGAGAATGAGAACAGACTGGAATGCAGCACCAAAAGAGGCTAGTTAATTCGAGATGGAAAGCACGTTCTTGACACTGCTGTAAAGCTAGTGCGTGTGCACCAGAAAGAATACATTCCAACCAAGTGATCTCGACAAAGAAGGGCCGTACAGAGTCAGTGACGGAAAGAGGATGTGACAAAAAGAAAAAGAAAAGGAATGCAAAGGAATCAGGCGCCCACTTACGGACGTGCGGCCAATAAAAAAATTATTGTCAGACGCTTTCCTTACCCAACTTCTCACACTCCGTCTCAACAGCAGGCGTGCAGGAAGAATGTGAGCCACTTTATGACACTAGTTTATAAGCGAAAAACAGACATATTCGGGAAAACAATGTTATTGAACCACAAAGAATTAAAACACGGATGCTTTCATGACACAAAAGAAGCACAACGCCAACATTCGTTTTAGGAAGCAATATTAAAGAATGGCAGTGCGAGTGGTTTTAAAAATAGTAAAAGTCAATGCAAATGGAGAAAGAACACTAGCAAGCAGCTTGGCCGAAAAGAGTGGTTCATGCTGCAATTTTCATGCGTCGCGGTTTCTCCATAAACACAGTGAAAACTTCGTCGACACTGACTTGCATCCGGTGAATTAATGGACTTAAGAACCAGGCCATTAAGCCTCTCTTCAGCTCTTCGGTTCTTTAAACATGTCCTTACTCTTTTCAGTGTCGAGAAGCTGCGTTCTGCAGCAACTGTACTCACTGGGAGAGTTGATAATATCTTGAGGAGTGTGTGAAAGTTCGCGAAGAGGGCTTTGTCGCATTCAGGTAAAGCGTCCGTCGGAAAGCGGGGAAGTTCCTCCTCTTGCATGGCTTGCCATTTATAGTGAATTGCACTGGCGGATCCCGAGCAAGTTCGCATGTTCCACTGGGCGATTTGGGGCAACTTGCTCAGCGACGGAGCGCTCCTCGTTGATCCGTCTCGTAGAGCCGGATTCTGCCGGAACTCCAGCTATACGGTGTCGTCATTTCCGGATCAGCCGAGCACGGCGATTTTTTTTTTCAGCGTTTTTTTTTTCTTTTTTTAGGCGCTGTCTGATAACCATGGGCGTTTGTTTACATATTTTGAAATTGCGTCGTTCGACCCTACAGGGGACTGCTCCTCGCTCTGAGAAACAGCAAGAGGTCTACGTTGGAAAGCAGCAACAGCAGCAGAAGCGAAAAGAGTCATACGTGCTGTACGAAACGTTATTTAAGGAGCTGTTTCAAGAGTCCCCGTGCAAACGCCCCAAAATGCTCGGCTACGTCGAAGAACTAGTACGTGCGTACTCGGAGCAAGAGGTATACATACTTTTGTGCGAGGTGTAACGTAGTCCAACGCAAGGCTGGCAACAAGGGCAACCGGATGCATGCGACAACTTCCGCTGTAATCCCTGCCGGAGCGAGTTTATTTTTCGCTGGCCGATGGGGATCGGATCGCTCCGCGACGGATTTTGTTGCTCCGTCGTGGATTCGGCACACCACCCCAGATCCGCCAGTGGAATTCACTGTTAGTTTTCCAGATTTCCCATCCACCTTTCAGCGTAAGGATATGCGCTGTGTCATAGCTCTGAAGTAAAAATCGAAGGCCGGCTGCACAAATTCAAATTTGGGCTTGCAGGCGTGCTTTGGCAACACAAATAGCAAACTTCGCAGTGTGTTCCAATGGTTTGCAAAGCGCCGTTTGAGGGAAGTTTTCAAATCATCTATATATGGAATGAACGTGGCTCGCCTGTAGTCCCCTTGCGCAGAACTACAAGCGCCCTGTTTACCTTGTTTCTTTACCCTGTTTACTCCTTTCGACACACGGGCGCCTGCCCCACGACACATGTAGGCAGCGGAAAAAGGGTGGTGGGGTTCGCAGAGGTGCCAGGAAGGTTGAACGGGTCAATGGGTCGTAAAAGCGGTCAATTTTTATAGAAAAGTCGTCTTTATCAAGCTTTCGGTTAGCTTGCGCCATCCGGTCGAGGAAAAACTCTGCGTCGGCGGCAAAGCAAAACGCGTGCGTGTTCCCACGCCGCGCAGCTATCAGACAAACAAAGCACCTGAATGCTCCCTAAGGTGCCGCCACTACTCGACTGTACAAATGACGCCCGCAATATGCCACCTGCTAGCTATGCAGCAATAAAGGCACTGCTCCTCTTGTTAAGAAAGACATTTCCTCGGGGAATCCACCAGTGGAGTCAACGCTACCTCTTTCTGTATGTCCTATCATTCTTTGCACTGTTCCTTGAAGAAATCCAACTACCGAGCGCCCATGAGAACCCTCGTTTGGCGCAATATAGCTGTTGCGTACTTTTCTTCTTCTTCTGGCACAACACTTAGGACATGAACTAGTAGTGGAGCTTCGGCTAAGAAAAGAAGAAGAGGAAGTTGGAACGATGGCGCAGATGCATTAATAAACTGCGCTGTGTTTTCGGAATCGCGTTCTCAGAGTGCTACATTTACTGGTGACCCGGACGTGATCCGAACGCGATTCCGAAAACACAGCGCAGTTTATTAATGCATCTGGGCCATCGTTCCTACTCCCTCTTCTTCTTTTCTTAGCCGAAGCTCCACTACTAGT
The DNA here is from genome assembly GCA_013339685.2 of Hyalomma asiaticum. Lineage (NCBI taxonomy): Eukaryota > Metazoa > Arthropoda > Arachnida > Ixodida > Ixodidae > Hyalomma > Hyalomma asiaticum. Next base: position 59,910,380 of record CM023483.1, read on the forward strand.
TCATGTCCTAAGTGTTGTGCCAGAAGAAGAAGAAAAGTACGCCACATAGCCATGGTCGCCTTTTGCTCCAGAAAACCCGACACAACCAACCAACCACCTTTCTAAACATAACTGATGCGACGAAGAAAAATCGCACGAAGTACGGACAGATAACATCGCTTTTTTTTTTTCTGGTTTCGAAGCTGTATGGTAACATTTTGTTCTCTCTGGTAATTTCTTTTCCAACAAGCTTGTCTTACATATATGAAAATGTCCTGCGTTGCACAGTTTTCTGTCTTTTTACGCAACCACAAAGCAGTAACTGTTTCCGACAATTGGTTTCAGTTGGTATGACCGTTGTGTCAGGAAGATTCATACGGTGGTTGCTATCTTAGGAATGTTCGGCTATCGGGTTGCGATCTCTTGCAAACTTGCAGGGGTAATTCCTGTGCTGTCGAAATGTTTCTTTCAGATCTTTCGTTTCTCCGATATAGCTCGCATCGCATATTTGTATACAGTGCATTTGGCCCTCTGCCTCCAGACGGTCTTTGCCAATACGTACAGAATATGCGTTCGTGGACTTGTGAGTCACTCAGATGCCTTCTTTTCTGAGAATACCGCTGATGGTTTCGCTAACGCCTCGGACATATGGGAGAGTGTGGTGCTTGTGTTGTGGTGTTGATTCAGGAGCCGGACACTGAATCTCTCAGCAAGCGTTGCCGTGTTCTTGGAATTGAAGCCTTTCGGAATAAAGGTTTTTGGGTAGCTGTTCTTGGCGAGTTCCCTGATTAACTACAACCTGCAGTCCCGTGTGGTTCTTGTCGTCGTCCTCGTCCTTTTTTGCGCTGCAGGTTGTAGTTAATGATGTACCAACACGCCCAATTAGCCACATTAGTCGAGTTCCCTGACTATCGTTTGTTTTTCATTTGCTTAGATGCGCACGGCGCTACATGGACTGCCTCTATACCCCTGCGCTATGGCTGACTGGACGAATTTCGGGGGGGGGGCCGGGCCCCCCTGGGCCCCCCCTTGCCTACGTGCCTGATTGTCTGTTTGCTATCGTTCACAGTTGTCAGGTTTATCAGTTCAGTGTGGCACTGAAGTACTTCACAAGCATGCTCCTGCTCCAATAACAACGCTATCACAAACACTTGAACCAAGTATTATGCTTTTTCCTAGCAAGAACTTTACGCACTTTATGCCTGTGTCCACATTGGGACCCCACAGAGAATTTCTATGGGCGTATATTTCTTGAAAGGAATTACACTCATTCTGACATGTTTCTCAGTTTCATATAAAGGTGTTTTCAGGCCTCTTTAAGGGGGGACGTGGCCTTCGTATCGCGAAAAATGACCAAAAAATCGATTTTTTGAAAACCACATATTCAGTTTCTACAAGTCCTTTTTTATCGGGTTCTGAAATATGAACGCTGAAAACCGCGTAGAAGTGCTAAAAAAAATGTTAATAGAGGCCAACGTGGCGAAAAAACTCGACAGAAATCGTGAAAAAACGGCAGTTTTCAAGCCCCAATATCTCCGCAACGGCGCAACCGAACGCCGCCATTTTGCCCTCGTTGGAAAGCGCGATTCTCCGTCTTCAAATCTGCCGCTTCAGCCAGCTCCTCCAAACAGAAGCAAGCGCACAAAAAGCAAAAGATTCAAGGCCGTGCCGAGGCCTCCAATTGGCCGCGCCCGTCACGTGACGAATCGGAGCCTCGCCATTGGTCTCCTTGGCGGTCGGCGTCTTCTGCTACCGCGCCGCCGCGTCTCTCTGCGCTGTATGTTCTTCTGTGCGTGCCTTCCCCGATAGTATTTGCAGTGTCGGCGATCGGGCGGTGTGTAGACAGAACGGAAGCTGATTCCAAAGCTGATATCTTATCGCTCGCGGCTCGTGGCGCCGCGTGTTTGACGATCGCGTCGCCATGTTCGTCAGCGCGTATGGAGCGTAGTTTCGGCAGCGGACTTCGCGAGTGCTTTGTGCGCCTCTTGACATCTCAGCGCGCCATTATCGTCGGTATTTGCGGAACGTAGTTTTAGCGGCGGATTTTTGTTGTGATGGGCGCGTTTAGACTTTTCGACTCGCTGTCGGTGCGCGCGGAGCGTAGTTTCGGAAGTAACGCGTGTGAGTGCCGATGGTGCGCCCGCTCCCGATCACTCGCGCGCGGCCGGTATGCTTGCTTTTGTCAACTTTGACGGGTCGCTTTGTGGCATTTCATCCGCGGGCGAAGCATCATGTGTGAGCGGCAGTGGCACCGTTGCCCATGTCGCGCGGCGTCCGACGTTGCCGACTGCATGTAGCGATCGCGCCACGGATGTGCCCAAATCTCGTCACGTTGCCACGCCGTCCGCAAGTATGGACGATACCCTTCAGGCGCGCCTAGAGACGCATTTTGTATCACCAAACGCATTCCGCGAGGTCGCCGTGTACGTGCCAGTAAGTTGTGCCTGCGACCGCGCTGTAAACGGAATGACAGGCGCCGGTACACAAAAAAGCGAACGAGTTTCCGATCGTTCAAAATCACGGCCTTGAACCCGTTTCTCGGCGTTGTAGGAGTCGGCGGTGCTCCTAATAACTTTTGAGTAGGAACAAGATATGGGTCAGCATCGCAAATGATACTGACGTGTACGCGCATCTGGCAGCGCTCACGCAAAGGGGTGGTTTGAGGAACTGTATATGTAGGGGAACATATACAGTAACTCTAGCGGTAGTAATTGCCGCGAAATGAATATCGTAAGATTTTCTGTGCGAATAGGAGAGCTGTGCAGGCTGTCAAAGGTATTGAAAAGGGGCTAGGAGCTCTGACTAATTATACTGGTCAACAATCAACATCTCACATAGAGGGTTGCACCATAAAACATTTCAGAAAAGTCTGAAGGCTTAGTCCAGACCTTCCAGTGAGACAGCAGCTGCCAGTATTTGTGTACCCTAGTACCAATGCCTTTCTGGCATGCAGATATGTCCATGAGGCAGTATTTCAAGTACAGTCATTGAGCACATCATGATCATGCTGAGTATTGTGCAACACTTTGACTGTAGCCTGGACAACATGCCTTTCCCAGAGCAGCAAAGAAAGGTGTCTTTTAGGAAAAAAAGAGGCCAGCAAGGCATACCAAACTAAAGAAAGGACATTCAAGAAGCCGTGCACCAAAAAGGACACAGAACCCTGCATATTTAGTGCCCTTTTGTAATAAAAATCCAAGGTACAACTTTGAAAGCCGTTTTCTCAAAACGACTTTTTTTGCTCCTTGCCTTGCTTGTTCCGCTGATTTCGTCATGACTACTAGGTCTATTTCAGTAACGTTTTTTTTCCTATATTCCTAGAAGAATTGCCCAGGTCGTGACATTCTTGCTTTTCCAGTTTTGCTTCACAACATTTAACAATACGACTAATTGCTCACAGCCTGAGCTCTTGTGGTGCAGTCAGCTTGTAAAAAACGACAACTAAAAAAAATTGTGTTGCAAATAAAAAATCTAAGAATGTCACGCCCTCAACCATTCATCATAGAGCTCACAGCACTTTGAAAAAGCTTTCCATCACATTTTTTAAGCGATTGAGGCTCGGAACAAGGTCAGAAGGAGGACATTGTTGTAAATCAGAAAGTTTTAAAGATAAGCTCATGAAATTTATACAGTAGTATCACAGGATCATTGCTAATAAGTCTACCAAATTTCATCAAAATCCATAAAGAAATAAGAAAGTTGGTTTCCAATGTCACGTCCCCCCTTAAGACCAAAAATATTGTCAAAAAATCAATTTTTGGAAAAAAGCATTTTTGCGATCTACATCAATCAGTCTCCATATATACCAAGTTTCCTATCTGTTAAGGCCATACTTCAGCCAAATCATCAATTCAAAGGCATATAAAGCACCCAATTTTTTATTGTGTCAACGCTAAAATGAGACATATCCAATGACGCCATGCTCACATTCTAGTACCTTGAGCGTATACTAATGCTAGCCTACCAAATTTTTGTAAGTGTGTAGGCGTACAAACATTTGCAAGTGCTCACACCTAAACATGGCATTTATTTGTTTTATTGGTTTTCTCAAAATGCTAGCTTTGCACACCCAGCAAAACATTTACTCCGATATTTAAGTGGCCATCACAGATAGAATAATAGTTCTTTTTGCATCATGAAGCTGGATGTTTGGAGCACACAACATAGGAAAGAAATTTTTAATATTACATGCTTAAGTTTATCAAATTTGCTTTTTGTGAGACATTTGCATGGCCATTTTTGAAATGATACAGTTCATTGTACTATAAGGCAAAAAATAATGACCTAATCACATAAGTGCTTCCATTGTTGTGATCCTTATTCCTTCTGCTAACAATTAATGTGCCATTTGTATATTTCGGTGTGGTGGGAGTCTGTCTATTGTAGTAAGAACAAAAGAGGTTGTCTAGTTAATTATGTAATTAAATAACTAACTTAGGGGAAAAATAAAAGCATTTTTAGAATCAGAAAAAGAGAGCAAACAGGCATGCAAACATTAATGAAATTTGGTTCATAAATTAATAAGGACACCTTTAAGACCCACGTCCCCCCTTAAAGAAGAACAACAACACCACAGTCGCAGTATTAAAGGGCACTTAATCGTACGTTCTCTTGGTCCCTACGACACTATGATCGGGATTGCAATGATGTGGAACGTACTGTGGCCAAGCCAAATGTGCAGCCACCCACCAGAGCAGAAGCTGGAAGAGCAAACATGTCAGCACCTCTCCTGTTGCAAACACAAGATTTGCAGGCACAAGGCATTGCTGCAGCTTATGGAACGCCAAGAACAGATATTGCACATGCCTTGCGACCAAATTCCACCAGATTTGTCATGCTCTGATTTCAAAGTTGAGAGCTCAAAGCACCTGATTTTGACCAGCCAAATGGATTAGTGCCACCAAAGCATTCTGGGGTGCTTGAGAACAGCTTGTCAATCAGCTGAATAAAGTAACTTTGTTCTCTGCCTGTGTAGTCATGCCCTAGGCTGCTGAACACCTTACCTTCGCCAGCGCTTTGTTGGTTTATTGGATTCTTTGTCTAGTGAACCATATGGTACCTTCACAAAAGAGAATAAAAACATGCAATTGGACGAGTTGTTGTGTTCGTTGCCTGTCTTTGTTTGACCAGAGTGTTTCCTGGACTTACCTGATGCAGCCGGCTCCTGTGACGTCCCAAGGCTCATCAGGTGAGCCGTCATCCGCACGGGTGGTGCGTCGACACAGTGGACGCAAAGAACGAGATGCTTCTTCCCTGAATCCACCAGGATTACCCTTGCCACCACCAGTACAGCCGGCAACCCTGCTTGCACCTTTGACTCAGCAGCAGCCACTGCAGCCAGCACAGCATGCCACCATTGCGTCATTGTAAGACCAGCAATTTTCCATTTTGGCGCGATTTGTTAGAGCTGTCTTTCGGCCAATTTACATGTGTTCCTGTGTGCACTACATATTTATATGCTCAGGCATGTGCACAACCTCTTAGTACAGCACTTTACCTGCCAAATGTCCCGACTTGTCAGAGAGACTTCCAATTTTTTACTAGTCCCTCTTGCCATTGCATAGGCACTGACACAAATCTCCCAATAAAAAGCCCTAACCACACCTGAAAAACAAAATAACAAATAACATCGCTTGTTAATAGTCTCTGACGTTGAGTTCCCCAACAACTTGCTGCGGGACCCTCCCCTTTACCCACAACATAAGGGAATGGGAAGGTGCTGCATTTGTGTATGTATGGTCTTTGTTCTTTATGGTTCTGCATGTTATATTAATTAATATTGATGAGAAAGTCGCGGCAACATCACAATGCAGCGCATGCAAAGGGCAGAACGGTGTCATACGGAGAAGCAGGATAAGTGCGGGGAGCAGCTAATAGCTTTTGCACGTCATGGCGCATTTTTCCTTGTGCACATGTGTAATTAAATACTCGCACATGCTATAGTTCAAATTACCAGCGGGACTGTCAACATCTGATACTGTCTCTGGCACTCATTCAGAGCTTTGTAGTGATGCTCTGAGAAGCAAGAAATAGAAACATGCACAAACTCAATCTCTCTCTTTCTTTTTGCTTTCTCTTTCTTTCCTTTTTCGTTGCATTCCCCCACCGCATCGCGTTTATGCTGCATATACCTTTTATAACAATTGGCAGAGTAGACAAAGCATTTTTCAAAGGCTGTGCATGGGTAAAACATGTCAAGCAAACTTCCTGAATATAAACTGCCCATAGAGTTCACTTTCAAACACAGAACATTCTTTGTTGTAAATAGGCCATCATAAAAGATTAGGATGGGGCTGTCTTCAAGATATACGCACTCTCCCTTTTAAGGTGACAGCTTATGAACAATAAGGTGGAAAATTGGGTTAGTTGCTATGTTAACATGGTCAATGGTGTGCTAAGGACATAAAGCAGGAACACATTGGATGAGTATTGAAAAATATTGCTTGAAAATTCTTGAAATTTATTTCAAATTTATTTAGTAAAATATGGAAATATTTTTAAAATAAAGTTTTTCGCTTGCAAGTCAGCACTCAAGTGTGTTCTTGTTTTCTTTGTTGACACCTTAGCATTGCATCAACCATGTCACGTTTGTGAACAAGTGTTCAAATAACATGGTTATCTCATAATGTTTTGATCTAATAGGCTTTCAATAGTTGTCTTATGCCCTGCTTTTCTTTTTTCTTTCTTGCAGTTATGTGGCTCTGTACAGCTACAAGCCACAAAAGGAGGATGAACTGGAACTGCGCAAAAACGAGCTTTATTCGGTGACAGAGAAGTGCCAAGACGGCTGGTTCAAGGGCACCTCACTGCGTACGGGCCTGTCGGGAGTGTTTCCTGGGAACTACGTTCAGCCAACCAAGTAAGACATCCGGCAAAAGGTTCTTTCTAGCTAGGGATGTCTCATTATCTGGAATTTTGAACACAGTGTGGACTGTTTGTGATGTTTGTTGCCAGAGTTACGAACATCTGTACTTTTATAAACGGTACCACATTGTGACCACAACAACATATCTTAAACGCTTCACACATGCAATATACAGTGGAACCCCGCTGTTACGTTCCTCACTGCTGCGTTTTCCCGGCTGTTACGTTGTTTTTCATCGGTCCCGGCATAGCTCCCATAGGATCCCATGTATTGCGAACCCCGCTGTTACGCCGCAACTGTGGGCCTGTTCCCGCATGCGTCGCAACCTGGCACGCCGTGCCCGCCCGGGCATTGCTATTTTGATTTGACTTTTGACAGTCTTGGTCACGCTTGCAAGAATCGCCGCCCCCTGATGGCTGCCGAGATAGCGCGAGCGCCAGTGCTATCTCGGCAGCCATGCCATCGCTCAGCAGCCGAGCGACACTACACCCCCCCCCCCCCCCTTCCCCCATCCCGTCTTTGCGTCTTTTCATGCTCATTAAAGACGGGTGGGGCCTTTCCTCTCCGCTTCGACGGCAGGCGATCCGATAGGGGTGATGTTATCGCCTCTGAGCGACGGAGATGGGCTGGGCGCGTTTGATCTCTGCTTCAGCCGTTTTCGTCGCCCCCACTCGCGTGCTTTTATTCTAGCGACTGTACTTTGGGCTCCGGGGGCTTCCGGAGAAAAGAATCGGAAAAAGGAACATTGCACTCGCAGCTCCTTTTGCATATGACTGCGCTCGCCTGCGCAGCGAGGGACGCGGCCACGCGGCTGTCCAAAGTCTATCCGTGCGCGTGCCGGCGAGCTGGTTCGGGCCGGACGGCGAGCGCAAAATATGCGAGGAATCTTTTTTTTTTTTCTTTTTGTAAAGCTGGCTAAATATCAGGGGCACGAAAATTATGCAAGGGCGCAAATTACGCAGGTAAATAGGGTAAACAAGCACTGGAGACGGAGCGTGAAAGCGCTATCTATAGTGTACTAGAATATCGAGCGATCGCGGACCAGACGCGACCAGCTGACCAGCCGTACTCGCAATCACAAACCACGCGCGGGGTGCCGGAACAGGATGCGGTGATCGCAGTGACGGGGCGATTTGCCTTCGAAATTGGCGTGTCACGCTGGAACTAAGCCTCAATGATTGATTGCGATCTCTGCGGCCATACTTTCTCTCATCGGGGCGCCGGAGTCCGAATTATCGAATTTATAGCTAGAAACCATCCGAAATATCGGTCGTTTTAACACATAAAGTCTATGGGGGCACTGCCGGTACCGCGCGGCTGTCCGAATTATCGGTCGGCGAATTAGATGGCTCACTTTGCTGAAATAAATTGTTTGAAATCAAGGCGGCCCTGTTCTCATTCATTTTCGGAGCTTTCCTCACTCTTGCGTTTTCCCGGCTGTTACGTTTTTTACCCCCGGTCCGCTGAAAAACGTATGAACGGGGTTCCACTGTATGTGGATAATGTTACGTAATGTGACTGAGGGGGTAGCACAAACGTTACATTTGACCATATGACTTAAGCACTATCAAAAAGGGTTGATCTTAAAATCAACATTAAAGAAAACAATAACGCCAGAGCACGCATGCATTGACTTGTGTAGCTAAGAGGTGCATTCACTGGGAAGGCATAAGCTGTACTACACTGGAATAGAGGCACTGTAAACAGTATGTGTGAAATAAATAATTAAGCAGGAACTAGTTGATACTTCTTGTCATATGGAAAGATACCTCTTTCTCATGCTAGCCTAATGAGGGCTGGCTCACATGTCATGAAGAATGGATTTACATGTGTGAGGGCCAGCCATTATCATTATTAATGCAACTTATTTTGCACAAGATTTGCATACAGTCGGTGCAGGGCGCGTGCACCAACGACATGTGGCTTGGGCAGCAGGAGCTTCTCCATCACCTATGTAGTGCTTTTCGCAGGTCGTCAAGTGGTGGCTTTTCGTCAGCACTGCTGCCCATACCACAGCAGCAGCCTCAGCAGCAACAACAGCAGCAGATGGGCACAAGGATTCCTGCGCCCAGCTCACCTCGCCCACGGTTGTGCGCACCGCAGCAGGTACCTATGGTGCCTGGTGGACCACCTCCCTTTCTCGGTGGGCAGGGCTCCAGCCCCCTGCTTGCTGAGTGGGCCCTGGTGGCCCCCCCACAGAGGACTCCACTTACCACTACCCCAAGTCCCTTGGGGCATAAACCACCTGTAAGTTGTTTCCTGCCTTGTCATATGCAGTCAAGCGTTGGTTTATCGAACAGCACAGGTATTATCGTTAAATACGTTTGATATGTAAAGTCGGGTGAAAGACACGTCACACTCTTGCACAAGTCATTTGATGAACCATTCCTGGAACTTGTATAGATCAAGGCGGGCATTTATCCTCCCTAACTTTTTTCTTCTTTTTCATGATAGCACCTTGCTAATACGGTAAAACCTCGTTATAATGAAGTCGAAGGGGAGTGGTAATTACTTCATTATAACCATTAGTTGGTTATAACCAATATCAATTTCATGTATAGGAACTTCAAGGGGAATTACGATTGCTTCGTTATATCCGATAGTTTGTTATATCCGGGTTCGTTTATAACGAGGTTCTACTGTACATAAAATGGTTGCTTGATATGCCTATCTTTACCTCTTCCTGTTTCGCAGTCATAAATGCTGAAGAGAAACTTAAGCCTTTGCAGTTTTCGACGAGACTCTAGATGTTTCCACCCTATTTGGTTTATAATCTGTGAGCTTCATATGGTATGATCACAATTGCTGATCACAAACCTCACATCCAGTTTCTGTGCCCTTTCCAATTTATTTCCCAGTACTTCGATAAAGGGGCCCCATGATACACAGCTGTATGCTAAAATTGGCCTAATGTTAATTTGATGCAAAGTTTCCTTCAACTTTGCTGCCACGTCGATAAAATCGCTGCCACGTTGCTGCACTCTTCAAAAAGAGCGCAGCAACGTGGCAGTGATTTTATCAATGGGAAAAGTCTAGTCCAGTATTGAAGTGAACGTGATTCCAAGGCATTTGACATGATCAGTTGTTATTAATAGATTAGACTTGAGAAAATAAGAGCTGTCTATCAGGCTCTTCCGATTAATAAACCTAACGTGGAAACACTTTGCTACATTTGGTACATGTGCCAGCTATTGCATCAAGATGCAATTTTCTAGAGGTTGGACTGTCATACATTTCATGGGATAATAAAATACGTATTTGTCAGCATAGAGTCTTACGGTAGATGTAATCAGCTAAAAAAAAAAATGTAGAAGCAGCTATTCTCAACTGGGCGGAGCTCGTGTCAAGCAACATCAGGCATATTAACATCTCCTGCAAGTAAAACAGCATCAGAAGACAGGGTTGAAAGTAGCCTAGACAAGTTAATTAATGGTAGCACACTTGAGTTTCCGGGAGGTCTGTAAAGTGAGCTTACAGCTAAGCTACTTCTTTGAAAAAGATCAAGGCGGCTCTATACAGATTCCAAATCCTTATCTGCACAATGAATTGGAATGCTCCATGTTCTATCACGAATCAAAATGAACACGCCACCGCCATGCGCGTTGCAGGCCGTTCAATGCACCATGATCAATGCACCTCATGATCTAACATATACTCATCGAGCGAGGATGAATACCATATCAGGATGCGAGATTCGAATGAGACTGTTGAGTTCAGATTTATTATTTTCTTATACTTCTGCAGTTAAGAACAACATAGGTAACTGCTGAGAGGAAGTACACGTAGCCTTTTTATTAAGCACACTACTGCATGATGCAGTAGGATGCCTCGGCAAGTGTTGAATTGCAAATTTTAAGGACTTCAAGAAAGCTCTAGTGGCAGTAGCGACATTGCTAATGGAAGGGCTTTTTCAACTTGCCCGTAGGTGAGCCACAGCCCTGTGGCCCTGCAAGTGCAGCAGCTGGGTGTGGCCAAGGCAGTGGCCGTCACCACGGGAAGTCCCGCCTCGTCCCAGTCTTCATCGGGCAGCACCGGCCACTGGTTGCTCGCATGGCCGCCCTCCTCGACCTCTTCTTACGGGCCGGGCAGCGGCGCTTCCACGTGGGTACCTGCTTGTGCCACGCCCACCCGTAGCCCTGCCGTCTCTGCGACAACCTCCGCGGGCTTGGCCAGCACTGGCGGCACTCAGGCTGGTGGTGCTGGCGGGGTGGCCTCATCCAATGCGCCACACGGCTGCTCCAGCTCATCTGCTGCGACTTCCTCTTCTGGCACCTTGACTCCATCTGCTTCAGCGATGCGCTCAGAGAAGGTGAGGAGCACAGTGTGTGCGCCTGCATTCGGACCATGTTAGAAAAGCATTTCTTACTTGTGATTTTTCTTGGGAAGGATGGATTTTTCAGGATTTTCCTCTCTCACTCTCCTTTTGTCTGCCAGCAACCTGCTCCTTTATGTCAAGTGACATAAAGGAGCATTCTCCAATTATGGAAGGGAACCATAATTGGAGAACTAAGCTATACAGCATAGACCGCTTATAACGTAAGCCGCCGGAATCGCGAATACCCGCACTATAAGTGGTACCACACTATAACCGAAACAACATTTTTCAAAGTCTAAATGTGTGTAAAAACTGTCGAGCAGGTAGCGGCGCGTGTTAGACATTTGAAGCGCGCGACCGGGCTGCTTTCACCCGCTTTAAAAAAAAAAAAGAAATAAAAAAAAGGACATTTCGAAGATTTAAGTCCGTGGCCGCGCTGTGCAAAAAAGAAAAGAAAATACGCTATAGCAATGTCGCCGTTTATGCGGACTTCCTGCGGAACCGGACTGCGCAGAAACGGGAACCGATTACTGCACACGCTATCCTTCGTTTTCTCTGACACGTGCGCAATGGCAAAAACGTAGCGACCGCAAACCGCCATTCGAGTGGTGAACCTGCCATCTATGCCTTCATTTCTGCTGTAGAAGTGATTCGTCCACGTTTTAAACGCGGCCGTCATAAACCACAGTCGCCCGCGGCACCCTATCTGCAGCCAGCACCGAAAAAGTAGCGCTCGTTAGGCCTAGCTCGCGGGGTCGCGTGCAGCGCGCCGCACGGGAAGCATGCCCTTGATAACACAGGGATCGGATGCACAAGAAATCGCGCTCGCGAGGTGATTCAAGGAAAATGCGCGTGAAATGATTAAAAAAAAAAAAAAGAACTGGAGACAAACAGAGGTAACGCGGACATCATGCGATCGCGGACGCGCATTTCGTGCGGAACGCGCATTAGGAGCTGACAAACGGCCGTCGCCTTGGCAATCCTATCAATCCTATCCTCACAGAGCGTGCCCGCGACGCGCTGCTGCCACGGTCCATTTTTTTTTTCCCTCCGCTCCTTGTTCATTCGTTCCGCGCTTTTTCCTCCTCCATGGCGATTCGTTGCGCTCTTCTCGGGCAGGGTAGTTCCATTGTGAAGCCTGCTCCCTACCTCAATTGTCCGCCGGCAGCCGCATTATAACCGGTCTTTCATCTCACGGAGCTGCACAATAAGTGGTATGCGTATACATTAAGTTCTATGGGAGGCTAAACGGGAGTCAGAAAAATACCGCGCTATAGCCGGTCCTGCACTATAGGCGGTTACGTTATAAATGGTCTCTACTGTATCAAGCTTTGCAACTTCTAAAATACCTCTTTGTATCTCAAGGAAACTAAAGTTCCCATTATCAACTATTCAGGGCCCATGCAATCGAATCTAGGTACAATGAACACCGCATTATTGAGCTCTCCAGACTAACACAGCTTTAGGAACTGTCTTGCTGATTGTAGTTTTAACATTAAATTATTGTACTACTACTACATACTTTTGCTGTAACAATCAGTGTGACTAGCTCTGTGTCATATTGACTGCCTCAGTACCACAAACTCGTATTATGAAGACTGGATTCTTACATTTCTGGGACTTGTTCACGGCAACAAGAGAGGTAAGCTAGCAGACCACACAACTTGGCAAGCAGGGGCTTTGAAACTTGCTTCCTGAAAAACATGAGATGGTATGAGAAAGAAGCACTGGAGGGAGGGTTTTTTTTTTTTAATATTATTATTTTACTTTTTGCGTTTTCTCAACTGTTGCGGGGGCATCAATGCACCAGGCTTTGCTTGTTTGCTTCTTCGTGTTTGAGTTGCTTCTGTATGTGCTATCAGCATTGTTTGATGTCCCAATTTTTTCTCTTTTTTTTCCATGATTTGCTTATCTTTGCAAAGTGAACTCGTGCCAGCATTCATGTTACCATGAGTTCATCCCTTCCTAGAGTGAAGGAGTGGGAACAATTTTTACTGAGACAGTGGACTGGGCATTGTTTGGGAACTAGAGGAGGGAATAAGGAAGCTTTCATGGCCAAGTATTTGATGAAATTCACACTGCATGTCTACCCCTTGTTGCCACCGGTGCACTGCGGTCTGTGACAGCTTCAGGCCCCTTCCCACTCGTTGTGCACTTTACTGCATGACACGGATGTTCTGTGGCAAAGTTGCCTTTGCTGTCATACAATGATATCATGCGGTGAAACATACAACGTAAGGGTGCCACAACCTGTAACAGGGCATGAGTTCATCCCTTCCTATACGTCGACAAGGGGTTCCTGGCGTATACGTGAAAACCATAAACAACATATACAAAGATTGCACAGCCACACTACTCCTACATGAGAGAAGCAGAGAAATCCCGATCAGGAGAGGTGTGAGACAGGGAGATACAATATCCCCGATGCTATTCACTGCATGTTTAGAGGAAGTCTTTAAATGTCTAGACTGGGAAGAAAAGGGCATTCGAATAGACGGAGAATATCTAAACAATTTAAGATTTGCAGACGACATTGTGCTCTTTAGCAATGATGGGGACGAATTACAAAACATGATTGATGACCTAAACAGGGAAAGCATTAAAATTGGATTAAAAATGAATAGGCAAATGACCAAAGTTATGCTCAATAGCTTAGCTAAGGAACAGGAATTTAAAATCAACAATGAACCCTTACAATGTGTAAACGAATATGTATATCTGGGACAGTTAATATCAGGAACTCCTACCCAGGAAAAAGAAATTCTCCATAGAATAAGGATGGGCTGGAGCGCATTCGGAAGGCAATTACGAAATCATGACCGGGAACTTACCGCTCTCATTAAAGCGAAAAGTATTCAATCACTGCATTCTCCCAGTACTAACATACGGTGCAGAAACATGGAGAATAACGAAAAAACTAGAGATGAAACTAAGGAGCACGCAACGTGCAATGGAAAGAAAAATGATAGGGGTAACGCTAAGAGATAAAAACGAGCGGAATGGATCAGAGAACAGACAGGAGTGGCCGATATTATCCTATCAATTAAAAGAAAGAAGTGGACCTGGGCAGGACATGTCATGAGGAGGAAGGATAATAGGTGGACAGTAAGAGCGACGGAATGGATACCAAGAGAGGGAAAAACGCAACACAGGTAGGCAAAAGGTTAGATGGAGCGATGAAATTAAAAAGTTTGCGGGCATAAAGTGGAACCAACTCGCTCAGGATAGGGTGGATTGGAAATCGTTAGGGAGAGGCCTTCGTCCTGCAGTGGACCTAAACAGGCTGATGATGATGATGACCAGTATGATTGCCAACATCTAAATACTCCACTGGCAATCATTCAAAGCTGTCCCTGAGAAGCAATAAATAAAAATGTGGGTATGTTTCTATTCCTTTATGTGTTTGAATATTTAAAATAGTAAAAGTGTCTTTCGAATTGAATATTTAATATTTTGGATGTTCGCACACCGCTAATAAGCAATGTTCCACGGGCCACTGAAGTTTGCTATGCTTAGGTTTCATAGTTTTCATTTGTCAGCACATTCTCCCTGTAGTAAACAGAATCATGGCCCTATATTGCATGCTTTTATGTTTGACTTATAAGTTGGTTTCTGACATGCATGTGAATTTTTGGCTCAATGTGTATGACCTGCACTTTTCCCAGCAAAAGGAGCGCAAGGAGAAGGACAAGATAAGCCTGATGAAGCGGCTCACAGCCAAGCGCAGATCACGCTCACCCCCTCCACCCAATTTTTCCTGTGACAACCCGAGTTTCGTGGACAGCTCAGCAGCAGCAGGCCAGTCGTCTCTGCAGCCACCCAATGCTGTGCCTGTTGTGCACATCAGGTGAGGGCTCCCTCTTATCTACAGTATACTGTAGTGTTTATGAATTAACACAGCACTAAAGTAACAGAAACAGTAAGTCAGCTAGATTAATAAGTAGAGCTGTGCGAATAGCAGAATTTCAAATGCGAAACGAATTCGAATATTTATGTCCTGGTGTGAATCGAATCGAATGTTTTTCAAATAATTTTCAAATATTTTCTTGGAAGTAATTCTTGGTGGTGAAGTTTTGCGTGATATGTATTTCTTTTTATTGTTGTACTTCCATATCTGTTTCTTTTGTGTATCACCCACCCCTGCCTAAGGCCTCATATGAGAGGCTGGCAGTACTTCTGAAATAAACAAACACCATGTCAGATTATGGAAAAATGTGCTGCTAAACATGGGCAAAAGAATTTATTGCATCACTAGTGTACCCCCACAGTGTCATTCCAAAGTCCAACAGGGGACCTGTGCAACAGAAAGCCGAGCTAACTTCACAGTATGAATGTTAGCTTCGCCGCATTACGCAAGTGTTAAGCTGTGAAGAACACTATTTGCAGGAATGGACCACTTGTCACGGGACATAGCATATTTTTTTCCCTTAATTACCAACTTCGAATAATTCAAATAGTAAAATTTCAGTGCGAATCGAATAGCAAGTGCTATTCAAAAATTATTCGAAATTTCGACTATTTGCACACCCCTACTACAGTAGAACCTTGTTATAACGAATGCAGGTATAACGAACTATTGGATATAACGAAGTAATCGCAATTCCCCTTGAAATTCCTATAGATGAAATTGATATTGGTTATAATGAACTCATGGTTATAACAAAGCAATTACTGCTCCCCCTTCAACTTCGTTTTACTGTAATAAGTTATTCCTCTTAGACAACCATTTTTTTCCTTCATATAATTGCAGTGTGTCTACCAACCGGGAAAACCGGGAAATCTCAGGGAATATGATCAGTCTGGAAAATCTCAGGGAAAACTCAGGGAATTTGGGCTTCTCTCAGGGAAAATCAGCTCAAGTACGAAAGTCGCGGTAACGCTGGCTCTAACAATGCACCTTGCGATTGAGTTTATAGCGCAACTCGCAGTAATTGAAGGGAAGAATGCCCCCCCCCCCCCTTTTCCTCATCGCTCTTCGTCGCGCGAATCGGCTGCTTTTTTATTGGCTTTGCTTGTCGCGTCTTGTTCTATGTAAACTCCGCTGTATGTGTCTGGACGCGCTACGGCGCACACACATCCCGTGTGTGCGCCGAGCGTTGTTATATTGTGCGTTTGCTTGAAAGCAGTCTTTTCCACAAATATTGCGGAAAAGACTGTGTGGAGGTAGAGGACACGCGGGTACGCGAAGCTGCGCGCCCTCTCCTTAGGGAGGAGACGCGGCGCCGATTCTACACGCCACGCGGTGACGCGTGACGCGTCGTGCGGTCTGTAGCAACGCCGCTGGGCAACGCCATTTCGTGGTTTCGGTTTCTCAGCGCGATTGCAACGGAGACGCGTGAAACTTGATGTTTATCTTCGTCGGCACGGCACCCCTTTCTAGAGGCGGCGGAAGTTGATTTTCATCTTTATTGGCGTAGCTTTCAGCTTGTTTATTATCGACGCTTATGATCTGAGGGTCGCTGGATCGAATCCCGGCCGCGGCGGATGCATCTCGATGGAGGCGAAATGTTTTAGGACCGTGTACTGTACGACATCAGTTAAGAAACCTCGGGAGGTCAAAATTTACGGAGTTCTCCACTACGGCCTCTCATAATCATAGCTGGTCTTTTATCGACGCTTATGATCTGAGGGTCGCTGGATCGAATCCCGGCCGCGGCGGATGCACTCGATGGAGGCGAAATGTTTTAGGATCGTGTACTGTACGACATCAGTTAAGAAACCTCGGGAGGTCAAAATTTACGGAGTTCTCCACTACGGCCTCTCATAATCATAGCTGGTCTTGTGACGTAAAACCCTACAAATCAATCAATTATCTACGCTTACGAGGGATTGTTGCTGTTCTTAATTACCGAGTTTATTCTGCCCAAGGCAGCCACACGCTGAGAAGATACCGTGTGTGTGCCAACACAGCTGCTGGTTGCTCCAAGATGAGAACAGAGATGCGTTTTATGTGCACAACTGCGATAAGGCGCTGTGCGTAGACCCGTTTTTCAAGGAATACCACGTTCTAAAATACTATTGAAAAATTTGCAGTATTTGCTCGATTTTACCGCACCCTCGATTGTAACGCGCACCAGTTTCCCGCGACAAAAAGAAAGTCAAACATCGATTGTAGTGCGCACTTATTTTTCGGGACACAGGAAAAAGGGAGAGCTTAGGAATCAACCTTTTCACATTAATAAAACCAGATGCCGTACTCGCGTAATGAACGCACTCGCATAATAAAAGCACCGCTAACTTTAAACTACTGCAGTAGTTGATCCGCGGCGTCTCGAAGACGTTCGGCGCGCTGATTCATAGCTCCTGCGTCTCGATAAAACTTCCGCACGTTGCCCGGGCGCAGCCGCGTGCAAGCTCGCAGTGGTGCATTCCTCCGTGCAATCGCAGTTCCCTCACGCCTGCTACCGCATGCTGCCATGCGTGCTGCGGAAGCTGGCGCAGCTAAGCCTAAGCATGGTCGGGGCGTGGACGTCAAGCAGCGCGCACGGCTGAGAGACTCTGCCTCAGCACGGATACGAGGGAGAAATGCGATGATGAGCCGTTTTGCGTATGACGATGGGAAACATCTGTTCTCCCGTTACGGCCACCCGCAAACGCTATAGAAAGTTCGCGCCCCTGGGCATCTCAGACTTCGGTTGGCCGCAAAATGGCCAAGCTGGCGCGGCGATTATCAACGGCCTACGCGTAATGTGCGTCGTGGCAACGTTGCGTGGGGGACCGGCGGCGACATAGAAACTACAGAAACTATGCGCGCCAAAGACCGCCGCGCCGCTAGTTTGTTTTTTCGGCAGTAACCGTTCGGCAGCGCCCGAAGCGCGTAGGAGGCGGCCATTTTCCTACGCGCCTCGGTATGGTAACGGCGTCGTTCGTTCGCACTCGTTCGCATATGATTTTTGGACCCGTTTTATAGAAAAAGAAGTGTGCATTAGATTAGAGTAAATACGGTTTAAGTGATGCTGACACGAAAATATAGCTCCTGATTATTTTAAAAAACAATGTTTTTCGGACCTTACGCATTTCGTACATTCAAAATCCGCAATTTCACAAATTGACCGTCTGGGAAAGCTTATTTCTTTTTGTTTGTTTGGTTTTTTTTTTGGTTTTCTTTATTTGACCCTGAAAGAGCTCAAAATCTTTATTAGTGATGACATTGGGTGACATGGTGCCTACCCGCATCGACATGAAGAAAGTTATGTGCCACTCAGGGAATTTCGCAAAAATACTCAGGGAAAACCTGGAAATCTCAGGGAATTTAGCAATGTCAACTTGGTAGACACCCTGAATTGGCCTCTGCATAATACCACACCCCCACCAACAACCTGTGGAAGAATGTTTTAAAAGACGCTCGCATATCACCCTGGAGAATTCAGCCTGGAAAATTTACTTTGCACCTTTATAGAAATGATCCCACTAGCTACGTGCAAACGTTGCAAAAACATTATTTTCACTCTGTTTCAGGCACCACTGTCACTTCCCCACTCTCAGTCGCTGTTAGTTTCAGCAGTCGCTGTCACTGCCACTCTCCTTGCATTGCCGTGAAATTAGATAACCCTTAATAAAATATAAGTAGTAGTATCTATGAAACTGTACATGTGTAAGCTAAACATTTGAAGAACTTGCATTGGAACTTGGCGACTAGCATGCAGGTAATTTTGCTGCTATGTCACCATCACTTACACTGCATGACAAAGTTGTGAGACTTGACTGTTCCTACCGGCAGGTCTGGCTCATGTCCGAGCGAAGCTCTAGGCAGCCAGCAGGCACTGCACAAGAAGACCAGCTCCCTAGATGGAAACGATAGCCTCAAAGCGAGGCCCAAGCAGCCTGCTCCTCTTGTCAGGGAAAGGTGTGTTGGCACTCTCTCTCTCTCTTGGTCATGAAGGGTTGAGATGCATCATTAGTAAAGAAATGTGAAATGTTTGAGCATAATGTTGAATTTTGATCATTTGCCTTCTGCTGACTGGGCTGTCATTTAGCAGGAGAAAGAGAAGTGTTTGCGGAGCTTAAGATGTGCTATTTTGCATGAATCATTGCAGCCCAAGGCACTGATGCTGGCATCATGCTGGTGGTCCTATGCATCCATAGTTATGTTATAATGTGTCAAGCGTGTCATCTTGCTAGTTAGCACGTAGGAAATTCTTGAGGGTCCTGTTCACTCATTCATCCTGTCAATGCATGGACATCTATGGCGTAATGGTCGCACTTCTGAGCTTCTCTGCTAAATGTCTCGGCTTTATTGCAAAGTTTATTTTTGTTTGTGTGCTATCCTGTTATTTTATTTCTATTTGCTTTGTTTTAAACTTGCTAGGGGTGTGCGGATGTTTGCACTTTGAAACAATTTTTGAATAATGTTTGCTATTTGATTTGCACTTAACTTTTACTATTCAAGCTATTTGAAGTTTTTAATTAAGTTGCAAAATATGCTGTGGCTTATAACAAGTGCCAAATTCCCGCATGTAGTATGCTTTGCTGCATGCACTGCGGCAAAGCTAACACTTGTGTACTGAGGTGAAGTTCATGCATATGCACAGTTAGTTCTCTGTTGGACAACATTGCGAGAGTATACTAGTTACGCAATAAATTGGCTTTGTTGTCGATGTTTAGCAGTATATTTCTCTGTAATTTAACATCATATTATTTATAAAATATTCAGATTACAGTGCAACCCCGGTTTTACGATGACCCACATTTTACGACGGATTAGTTCCATCCCGGCAGAAGCCCCACCCCTGTCTAAAGCCTAGTATGAGAGGCTGGCAGTACTTCTGAAATAAATAAATACCATGTCAGATTATGGAAAAATGCGCTGCTAAACATGGGCAAAAAAAATTTATTGCATGACTAGTGTACCCCCACAGTGTCATTCCAAAGTCCAACAGGGGACCTGTGCAACAGAAAGCCGAAATTCACAGCACGAGTGTTAGCTCCTCCTCCCCATAGACACAACACGTTAAAAACCTCAATTATTTGATGCAATCTTATGCCGAACCCACATTACACGACGATCCACACGAAGCAGGGGGACCAAACGGCGAAGAAAAGGGAAGTGCCGTGGGCGTCCTTTGTCGCGCCGGCTCTTTGAGGAGCATCACCCCTCTGCATGCCGAACGCTCAGGAAACCGGTTCGTTTCGGCTTTCCGCTGCTGTTCGTTCATCTTCCTCTGGCCCGCCCTGCGACCGCCGGCGCTGCGAGTGGCTGCATAGAGTGACGCAGTTGTGGTCATCCCCCATTCTTTTCATCCTTTCCAACCAACCATCTCTCTCCTGCGATCTCTCTCCTGTGATAACGAAAAGCGAAGCAGCACACACAAAGGCAGATATAGCGGTGAAAACCACGAAGCAGGTGCTAACCCTAACCGTAGCAGACGATGCACGGAGCACCTGCGGGAGAAGGCCACCGCGTCATCACGCGCAGCAGCCAGTAGCGGCCACACGTTCACCCACTCTCTCGAGGAGCATACACTTGGTCCAATCGCAGCTTCGCATCCAAGCGCGGGATACTCGAATGCCCCTGCGAGCTCACAACGAAGTTTCAGGCAAGCTCTGCTGCAGTCAAGCTGAGCTCCACCTGTGATGTTAACAGGTTTAGCCATGCATGTAAGATTTGTTGCTGCTCTTATGGTACACCATAGTGTAGACTATGATATATCAGTGCATCGAGTATCAGTGTTCGTCTGCATTATCATTGGACACTTGAGTGCAAGGGATTGTGTGACCTCTTTTGTGCAGGTTTCGCTGCATCGTGCCTTACCCTCCAAACAGCGAGTACGAGCTGGAGCTCAAGCAAGGAGACGTCGTGTATGTGCACAAAAAGCGGGAAGACGGCTGGTTCAAAGGCACCCTGCAGAGGACAGGAAAGACTGGACTCTTCCCTGGCAGCTTTGTTGAAAGCTTCTGAGACGCCCCACTCACACTCCCTCCGTTCATTGTTCTGCAATCTCACTTCCAAGGCACACACAGCAAACACTTTGATTCCAGTACAGGTGGCAGGGCAGCTGCTGACAAATCTTTCGGTGTCTTCTGGTGACTTTGCGTGCCATACTAAGCTGGGTTAGTCGGCGCATAATTTTGTGGGAAAACAGTACAACTGTAGGGCATAACAAGGAATGACCAGTAAGGGCTAATTTAATCGATTTTTGTTTTAGGAAGTATGTGGAGCACCGTTTAGATCGAACGTACGCACAACACCAGATGTGCAACTGTGTTATACCCCTGACACACAGGCATGCTAAAGTACTTTAGGTAAGGGGACATCTGCCGGAAAGGCGTTCACGCCCAGTGACACACGACAAAGGAGTATCTCCTTCCCGGCAAAGTTCCTTTGCAGAAAGGTAGATCGACGATCTACTTTTCGAGCGTAAAGGCGTACTCTCGCTAACAGCGCACACGACCCGTAAACGGGAGAGAACCTTTCACAAAATTACAACGCCCCGAAAGTATTTTCTTTCCTTGCGTATAAGCGTCAGCTTTTAACCGTGTAATGAGATTTGTCGGGTCGCAAAGATTTATTTTTACCGCACTCTCGAACGCTCACAACACCGCCATGCGGGATTCCGGCAGTCATCATTTTCGTCGTGGCGTGAAACGAACCATCAGCATTATTAGCCATCAGCAATAAAAGCGATATTTTTGCGATGCACAATCGCTAAAGGTAATTAAATGTGGAACTTTTAAAAAATGTTCACTATCTTGCTGCTTTAACAAGGAGCACCATTTATTTGCGGCATTCGTCTTAGGAACCACCTAAGGAAGTTCACGCACTGCCATGTGTCATCGGCGCAACTACTTTCTGCAGAGGGTCCTTTAGAGTAGAAAAAGGGGTTCACTACAAAGGACTTTACTTTCGCCCGTCTGTCAGGGGTATTAGTAGTTTCCGGACCCATCCAGTGAGTCTCTTATAAGCTATATGTGAATGCGTTAAGTGCTTTTATGGATGCATTATGCGCTGCCAGCATGAGCTGTCAGCTGTCATTTCGCACCTACAGTAGACTCCCTTTAAAGGGATACTAAACTGAAAAACAATTTTTGTCGTATTAGTAGGTTAGCTGTTTGCAATACCAAAAGCACCAATCTTGCGAGGAGAAGACCCTTGGTAAGCTAGGAAACGTGCGAAAAGAAAATACGGGTGGTGACGCTACTTTGAAGTTCCAGCACTAAAACGCATGACGTCACATATATTTGACAGTGCCTGCTAAGGTCTGCACAACTATTTATTGGTAGGAAAGACCTACATTATGTTCTAAGAAAACCATAGGCTTAACACAGGGAGTTTCAGTACATTTGATGGAGCGAATTTGACAAGAATGTGAAAGAAAGAAATCAACTCTCTGACGTCATTAGGTTCTGAAGTTCTGGCGCAAATTTCAAAACTGAAATATTGATATTCATTAATATTTGACATTCATTTTAATGTTAAACATAAAACACTGAAATTAACAACAATGGAGTTGTCGAACTGTAAGGTATCATTCTAAACCACTTCACCTTTTCACTTTAATGTCCCCGTAAGACAAACTTGAAAGGAGTGTGGAAACTTGTCTCATCAGAAGTTCAGCTTATCGAAAGCACCCCAGAAAAATGAAGTAACAAGATTAGTGGTGCATCCATATATCTATTGTATAAAACAGCGAATGAAGCAGGTTTACAGTGGGAGAGTAATTGTGAAAGAAATACTTATTTTGCTGTTGAGAACAATGTCCGGAAAGTAAAATATTATATTCTGGGATTTTGTAAATTTAGGCTCTACGGGAGCTGCACTGACAGGTGCATTGCACTTACTGCCACTTCACTGTATGTCCTGCTCAACATTTGCTCTGTTTTCATTGTGCTCAGGCTTGATGGGCCCGATCACATGGATCTGTGAAAACCCTGCCACCTTAACAGTCTTGCTCATGAAAAATGGATGCACTCAATGGTCAGTGTTCGAGGGGGAAATTGCACTTTTTATGGGTGGCCTTGGAATTCTTGTTCTTTAACGATTATTACAATGTTGAAATGAGAACAAACATAAGTATATGAAGGGTTTTATATTGGGTGTTTTACTTCTTTCTATGCACTAAGATGTATGCTAAGTTATTTCAAGTTAAATTGCTGCTGGAATCAGAGTATTTGCCGCTAATTTTTGTTGTTTGCCCTGCAGTTTCGCTGTCTTCTTAATTGTTTGGTGTTTCTTCCACTCATTTACAGCACCATCTCTTAGCTTGTCAAGGTCACAAAACAGTGAAAAACAAATTTCATAAACAGTAGAGTACTGTGCAAGTACATACTTGTGAATGAAGGGTGAACATGTGAACAGACACTTAGGTGGGATACACAGAACTGTCATCAAGCCAGACCCATTGCTAATTCAGAACCGCAGTTCATCAAGAGTGAGTGCTTTCTAGTCAGTTTTCCCCCAAAAAGCAGCACGCTGTTGGTGTTGACCAGTACATTACCTCGCTGGTGTCCCATTTCGAGGGAAAGCTGATGAGAAAACATTCTCTCCTGACAAATGCTGGTGCTATAGCAGTCAACTGGATGAGGCAGATGATGGTTGCGTGAATCTAGCAGAAGTGTACAGAAAGTGGTAGGTCCAGCTCTCCTCCTGTCCGTGTGCTCATTCACTCATTTTCCATTCACAAAAAATTTTTTTTGTGGTCATGTCTACAAAGCTCTCACATTTTTTGCTCACACTCATGTTATCGAATGAGCATGTTACAAGCTCCTATATTTCGTTGTGTTTCTATGTGCCAGGAGTGTGCAGATGCCTTTGGTGTTCCACATTATCAGCGCAGTGATCGGGGATCAGTATTTTCTCATCCAGGTCATTCTGCTGTGCTTGTCAAGGGCTGTATCTCAATTTAGCTGTGCTATGGAAAAACTAAAGGACCATTCGGTGTATGCCCTGTGATTATACTCGGAAAGGGGGGAACAAACCTTGCCTAGGCATACATTGTGGTATCACGCGGTTAAATACAGAATAATTTTGTCAAGTCAAGCACAGATGTAACAGCTGTAGCAGTCGAGGCATAGTTTCATGAAAGAATGAGGGCATCCGTGTGAAACGCTAGTTGAAAAAGAAAAATAAGGAGACATTGAGAGTCATCCGTATGAATGAAGGCTGTTTACGGTGGCACTGCAAACTTTGTTTTACCATTGCACAACCTCCAAATACTTGCAACTGGCATTTGCCACTCTGTGATGAAAGGCCATAATAATAAGCGCATATCTCAAAGCTGTGCAAAAGCAGCCAGCAACTCTATCTGTGCAACTTCCATGTGGGTTGTCTGGTTGTGATGAACATAGCGAATAGGAAACTCTTAAGTTTGTTGTTAAGAGCGTTCTTAAATGCATTTTAAGGATGAATGTTCGCAGCATAAACTTGTATCATCCAAAGGTCAATATTACCAGGTGCAGTATAGCTGGTATTTTGTTGTACTTGGCTCAAATGAATGTTAACATTTGTATTTCTAGAAAAACTTTTCTGCTTTTCATTATCAGCAGCATCTGCCAACATGAAGCTTATCTGATTGACAGTGGCACTTGCATCATCCGAATAATGACAGAACGTGAACCGTGCCTGTCCGTATCTGACAGTTGCATGAAACTATGTC
This sequence comes from Hyalomma asiaticum, assembly GCA_013339685.2. Taxonomy (NCBI): domain Eukaryota; kingdom Metazoa; phylum Arthropoda; class Arachnida; order Ixodida; family Ixodidae; genus Hyalomma; species Hyalomma asiaticum. Next base: position 59,935,131 of record CM023483.1, read on the forward strand.
CTTAAACTGCTTCATGCAACTTGTGCATGGTGGCTCCTACTGTGTATCTGTCCATTTAAAAGAAACATGCATGTTACTGTTAGGTTTTGCAGATTATACTACAGGTAAGCTAGCTTTGCATTAAGTTATTTGAAGAAATCTAAGTCAACTGTACTGTACAGCTCTCTCTTAGCCAAAAACAAGATCTAGATCCACACTTTTCATTTGTAAAAAATGGGAATGCTATCTTTGGCCGTGTTCCATTAACATGTAGGTTTGATGGTGTGCAGCTAAGTCTTGCAGGGTAGGCAGCTACCATAATTGTTTTCGAATTGTGTTTGAAAAAAATCTTTGAGAGATTGTACACTGATTGCATTAATCAGCGAAGCTGAAACCACCTGCACTGCTGCCAAGTGAATCTGGTGGTGCCCTCTGATGACTTTCTAAACACTCGTGTGATGCTGTATTGCACTTAATGCAGAATCTAAGCACAGTCCGTGCTCTCTTTTGTCTTATTCCACGTGGATTCCGAAGGTGAGAGCAATAAGGAGCTTGAAAAGCAGAGTATGAGTCTTTCTCCTTTTTTTTCTTTTCCCCCCCTCGTAGAAGGACTTCAGGGTTATGCTGAAAAGAAAAAAATTGTTTCTGTAATATAGAACCTTCCCTGTACATAGCAATCACAATGTTGATGAATCTCGAGGCATTTTAAGTCTGCCTTCTCTGAAGATGCACCTAACATTGCCCTTTAACTTAGCACACATACAGACACACATGCAGATCAAATGCTGGTGCTTGTAAATGCGTACTGTAAATAACCCTTCAGGAACCTGTGCTTGAATGACCCTGAAGAGTGTTCAGAGAAGTGGTACTTTTATTTGCTTTTACTTGCCGTATTTATTGTTTCCTTCCAAGCATTTACTGCCATGCTTGTTTCCAGCAGAGTACCGTGGCCATTAAGTCGCATACTCTTATGATTGTTTAGATTTGTTTGCAGTAATGTTTACTATGGAGTCTTGAATCTTGAACTGCTTTGTACTCATTTTAAGGTGCATGTTTAGTTGTCACTGTTTGGTGCCTTGTTTTGTTTATCACTGTGGTAAGAATGCTTTATCAAAATGCTGCTTGTGTACAATGATGGCCAGACCCACGTCATATTGCCTCAACTGTTTATTTCTGGTGAATAATTCCTTAGAGCTACCTAAAAGGAAAAGTGGTGCTGTAGCCTTGCAAGTGCAGCAGGAATCCGGGATTTCAGATAGCCTTCATTTTTAGCATGTAGACAGGTGTGGCGATTAACTTTGCATCTGTTATGCTGGTTTACACTCTTGTAAAGATGTGTGGGGTGAGGGTATTGTTTCACAGCTGTAGGCGCTTTTTCAAGCATGGCGACTTCCATCATTGTACGTATTACACGTGTGAACAAGATGTTGGGATATGTGATAAAACATTTCCCTCTTTGATGTATCGGAACACTGAGTGCTATAAAACGTATGGAAAGTTAAGGCCTGGTGTTCAGGACTAGCAGGACGTTTGTTATAAACCTGAAATTCCTGCCACTTGCATAGACTGTAGCACCACATTTCCCTCTAGATGTGCTGCGAAAAGCTGTCTAGTTTTTGGCATTGATGTATACTTGCTTGTGAATGCATTATAGAAGAATGCTAGGGTGCTGCAGCTAAGTTCATTTTCTATTGTTTACACTGCTCTATTTATATTCTAGAATGTTCATCACATAAGATTGATTGTTTTGTTTGGTGAAAAGCAAGAAAGGAATTACTGCAATGTGCTGCATACTGTCAGTTTTAGAGTCAAATGCTGGATCATGTGCTTGTTCGTTTGAAGGCTTGGTACCCGAATTGATTGTATAATATGTAAGCATTTTTGGATGGAGCTAACATACTGTTATGACAACAGCCTGGATACTGCTTCTTCCCTACTCTCTCTTTTCTTTTTTTTAAGCACGGTTTGTTAGTGAAGAATAGTAAGGAAAGCTGGCTCTGAAGTTTAAGAATTTGAAATTAAGGAAGCAGACCACGATCATGTAGCAAAACTTAAGTGTCACAGAGCTGTGCCAGGGACAAAGATACTTCTAGTATTTCGACAAGCTCTTGATGGCTCATATCAGTTAAGGAAACTCATTGAGCTTGATTTTTGTTCTTCTAGCTTCAGGAATTTCAAAAGTAAAGTGGGGTATTTTAAGAATTTGGATGTGAAAGCAGCCTTTACAGTACAAGAGTCCGACGGAATCTATGCGAGCGACCTAAGAAGTGACGTAAAGGGACATTAAAGGAATATTGTGCTGAGATAGATTTTTTAAATGGGTTGTGGTGGTGAATATCGCCACATTATGTGCATCAAATAGACACTTTCTTTTACTTTTTTTTAAAGCTGCCACCAAAAGTTTGCTGTCAGCACTCAATTTGAATTGCCGGCGCCGAAAAGAGGATTTAGCGTCTGGTCTCAGCTGCCGACACTATGGTTAAACGAGCTTCAGGATCATGACATGTAGCAACAACTGTGACTATACTGCACGTTTACTTACTGTAAAAGATTATCTGATTCACTTTTATTTATAACCTGGCACAGCAGTCGAGCACCCAGAATAGATGAGCTGACATCATTTCAAAAAGTCACCCACAGAGCAGGACAGAGGACACCTCTCCAATTTCTCAGTTTTGTCATTTTCTCGTTTACAACTGCTCTGCTCTTGCCAGGAATGGTGAACAGCTTATCACACAAGCCTAATCCTTCAATCTTGCTCAACTGAATATTTGCCTTTAGTGTCCCTTTAAGAAATTGACTTGTTTTATATGCATACTTTGTTGCAGCATGAAATACATCTCATCAAATCTAGACAGAAAGGAATATACAGTAGAAGCACCAAGTGTTGGTGGTTCTCTGTCCTCTCTTCTCTCTCCATTTTATAAACTGTATTTTGCACCACAACAGAGCATGCCTATGAAATACAAGCACCACCTTGCCCAAGAAGTCCTTATGAATTTGACTTGCGTTCACAGGGCATTTACAGATAACTGCTGCATGCCTGTTTACCCCACTTGTTTGTTGTAGCTGTTCAAAATTTTTACCAAGGTTAGTGACATACTTTTCATTCATATTTGACAAGGGAGGTAGTAGAAAGTATTCTCTCTCTATCTCTTGAGGGGTAATGAATGCTGTTTTTAAAGGGAAGTGCACTTGGTGACAAGATTTTTGGCATATGTGTATAGTTATGATCAAGTGCAATGCTTATGTTGCATATTTCAGTGAACAAGCTTCCACAAGTCATACTGTTTACTGTATCTGTTATTTTGCATCATCTCTTGCGGCAATTTTGTTGTTAGGTAAATAATTTATTCTTTCTCCCCCCCCATGCTTTGTTGGCTTCTTGTGACCTTGTACATATGTTCCCTTGAGCGTATCTATGTATTCCTGCCTTTACGCCACTAAGCCATGTGAGCAAGATCTAGTTGTAATATATTTAAATGCTGTTTACAAGGAAGACTAATATAATATTCTCATTTTGCCTTGTTGGCATGCATACTTTGGCAAGCTAGTAATGTATAGGTTGCAGGATGCCGAAGTTGAGAAATGATAGGCATACATAGACACACACACACACATACAGTGCAAGGGGCAGCTGATGCACGAAGGTGCCAAACGAAACATTGCATCCGCATATTTCATGTCACAATTTTGCATTCCATAAATGTCTATTCTTTACCTTGTGGCTACGAGGGCTCAAAAGTTCTTGCTACATTTTTTTTTACCCCTTCCCTGGTGTTGAACACTGTTAGCCGTAAATCCCATTCTTGCATTCATGCACACAAACTCTTCGAAAAAAAAAATGTGTAGAGTGCATGTCGTTTTATGAGTCACAGGTACGGTTGTGATCACGCTGGCGACACCATGTCGTGCACCCATCTCGGCAGGTGTTCCCTGGACAGCTAGCTGTTGGTATGTTTTACATTCACCATGTTAAAATAAAATTGTTGCCATGTACAGAAGAATGTGTGTGTGTCAATGCCTCACTACATCAAGGTAAGTGCAGCTCTGGGTGATTCGGTTGTGAAAGTATGTGAAGCAAGCAGTCTCTGTAAAAGCTGCATTTTTCCTGCCTTTTTGTTGAAACCTGCACACTGTCTTCCAGTTATGAAGCACCATTTTCACTGCAGTTTAGTGAGGTGTGTTCTAGCTCTGTACGTGTAAAGCATTTCCTTTTATTCTTGAAACTGCCAAGGTAAAATGCAAGCCAGCAATTTTAAGTTTGTGCGCTGTTCGTGCAAGTAAGATTTAGAAATGCCAAACATTGGGATAGTTCATTTTGCATGTACATCACAACCTGCAGAGCTATTTACTGCTGACAAGAAGTATGTTTACATTTTATACAATACAAATAGGGAAGAGTTTGTTTTAAAAATTTACATTATTATAAGTAGCAAAACTTTTAGTCTAGCCTATCACTTTAGTGGCAAATGGCATTGGAAGAGTTCGTGGACACTTCAATGCACTGTGGATGCACTGTGGAGTCAATCTGGTAGTATTCATGGCCATCTCTCTCAAATGCATAGACATGTTTTGTAAGGTTGAAACTGTCTCACTAACACATCATGAAAAAAGCATTAGTTTCATTTACTGTATGAAATTTTTTAATCAATCGCATGCTTACCATTAAATTTCATTAGTAAGAGGTATCATCAGGCATTTTGGCAGTGTAATATGTGCGCTGTTGTCGCATTCATATATTGCATTTAAAAAATAGTTCAAATGACTGCAAGTGCTGATCTTGTTTCCGGTCCTGTTCCGTTTACTCCTTTTTGTCGTCATAAAACGTTCAACACTATTCAAGTCGCAAGTGTGGATATGGGCACGTACAGTGCCGATTCTACTTGAACATCCTTTTGATTCGTGGTGAAAAAAAATTATTTAACTGCACGGTCTCCAAAACTGTGACGTAAGTGACATATATGGCCTGCAAGTTGCCACCCATTGTCCAATTCTGAAGAGGAAAAATTTTGAAACCCTGTGCTCTCCAGCACAGATTGAGCTTCTGCAGGGGATTATAAAGTTCAGGGTGTACATATACGTCTTATGTCATGAAACTCTCCACACCGAACCAGTGCTTGACCACTACCACTACTGCCCAGCGATACAAAGATGTCAAGGTGTGCTCCCAACCCCACGAACTTGTCCACAGGTGGGCTTCGCCCTACCACACCTGCCCCCGGGTGCCGCAGTGCTGAGCATCTCTAATCAGGGGCTGCGTGTTGTCCTGGAAATGCATTACACTACAGGAGTGAACCCTGCTTAAACAAATTGTCAAATCACAGTAATCACATAATTTGTATAACGACGGTCGGCTCATAACATCGTGCAACGCAGTTTTCGAAACAAACATTTAGCGTAACATATCTCAATCTGAAGGAACGGGCACGTAAAAATTTTCCAACGCATGCACTAACATTCCCTGGTTAAACTGACAGTCGTAATGAACCGTCGTCCAAAGGAAACCTGTACAAGAATGAACCAGGTACACGCCGGCAACATGAATAGGCGACACAAAGACGGGGACAAAACATGCTGGGCCAACGTTGACTGGGCTAATAGCGGGAAACGGGCATGCTGGTGGCGTAATTATTGTAGGAAACTTCACGGGGTGATGGTGCCGAATGTGCTTAAGCGATGAATCACACAAGCAGTAGCCACCTCCGCCGCGGTTCCTGTTACACCAGTTTCACTTCCTCTTTCAAATGAGAAACTCGTCGTAATCCCCGTAATCCTCTGAGCTCCCAACGCCAAGTTTGCATTCTAAACGTGACACGGCAGCAGTAATGAACATTAACGCCGTGCTGTTACTCTTGTGACATTTCCCTCGTAATATTTCTTTCTCTGTTATCAGCATCATCATTGGGTATCAAGTTGTGCATCAATTATTTTTTTTTCTTTCCCTTCGCGCTTTCGCTCATCTCTCCTCTCATCCTCCCCTGGCCCGTGAAGCCTTGCGGGCCGGCCAGCCATGGCTGCTCAACGCTCGTCAACTTAACAAATCTCCAGGGGCTGGCCTCAGCGTCTAGTCGCCCAAGTCGTCTTTTGTAAGTACACGTTTGCGTGAACATGTAATGCCTGGCGTTGCATTCTTTAAACTTATTTGAGCTTTAGTCATCGCGAACTGCGCTATCGCCGATGGGTAACGCCCATCCAACACGCCTTTGCCGCTCTTTGATGCAATGATCGAGTCGCTTTCCTTCACATTTTTTCCTTAATAAGAGACTTGGTAGGGCTCAGCGCTTCGTAATGGGCCGCTGCGCTTTTATGTAAACTGACCCCAAAGCAGACCTTGCCTTTGCTCACGTAAGAGGAAACTCCCGTGCCCGACTTTTGTTTGCGCTGCAGGATAGTATCGTCCCCCCAAAAAGATTACGACTTGAGACTTGCTACATTCAGCTGCTTGCTAGAACCTTCTATCTGTAGCAAAGATGCTCCATACGTGCAACGTTGAAGGGACTCTGGCAGTTGCCTCTATCCGCGCATAAACGAGCTTCCGGGGGATAATGTCGAAATCAAGGTTACTGCATTGGAAGCTTGCCTGTCGAAACATTGTCTTGTTGTCTCGGTTGGTTCCTGTTACTAAAGTGGCGCATGTCGCAGATTGCAGCCGACTGGTGGCAGCCCAACTGGCCAAGATGCAGCTGAGCAGTCGCGCCAAGCATTTGCTGCACTGCTGCCTCTGTGTGGGGCTGATACTGGCCTTCGAGGTGTTCACGGGAGGCATCCACCTCTGGAAGTTCAGCTACGATGATCTGGATCCCGTGGAGCAGTATGGCTGGCCCTTGACAATCGTGCTGTACCTGATGCGGTTACTGACGGTGTTAGCGCTGCCCCAGTGCATTTGCAACTGCTTAGGCCTGCTGCTGTACAACGCTTTTCCCGAGAAAGTGCGTCTCAAAGGCTCGCCCTTGCTGGCGCCTTTCATCTGCATACGCGTTGTTACGCGTGGCGACTACCCAGACCTCGTGCGGACCAACGTCGCGCGGAACATTGAAACCTGTGCTGAAGTCGGTTTGGAGAACTTCATCGTGGAAATCGTCACAGACAAGCCCCTCAATCTGGCCAAACACCCCCGCATTCGTGAAGTGGTGGTGCCGTCCTCCTACCGGCCCAAAAGTGGTGCCCTCTTCAAGGCGCGAGCCCTGCAGTACTGCCTTGAAGATGACGTAAGCATCCTTGGTGATGACGACTGGATTGTGCACCTAGACGAGGAGACCCTAATGACAGAGGACTCTGTACGAGGCATCCTCAACTTCGCCCTCGATGGCAAACATGCCTTTGGCCAAGGCCTCATCACGTATGCCAATGAACGTGTGGTCAACTGGGTTACTACCCTTGCCGACAGCTTCCGTGTGGCTGACGACATGGGTAAACTGCGCTTCCAGTTCTGGGCCTTCCACAGGCCCCTGTTTAGCTGGAAAGGCTCGTATGTGGTGACCCGGGCAGGTGCCGAGCGCAAGGTGTCCTTTGACCACGGCCCAGATGGCTCCATTGCTGAGGACTGCTTCTTCAGCATGGTGGCATACCGTGAGGGCTATACCTTTGACTTCATTCCTGGAGAAATGTGGGAAAAGAGCCCCTTTTCCTTCTGGGACTTCCTGCAGCAGCGCAAGCGCTGGCTGCAAGGCATCTTCCTTGTGGTTCACAGCAGCACCATTCCCTTGCGCCACAAGTTGTTCCTGGCCCTTGCTCTCTACTCATGGGCAACGATTCCACTGAGCACGTCCAACCTTGTCCTAGCAGCTTTCTGGCCCATCCCCTGCCCCGCGGTGCTCAACTTCCTGTGTGCCTTCGTTGGGGCCATGAATTTGTACATGTACATCTTTGGTGTCATCAAGTCCTTCAGCTTGTACCGCATGGGACCTGTTCGCTTCTTTCTTTGTCTCCTGGGAGCCTTGTCCACTATACCATTCAATGTGGCCATTGAGAATGTGGCCGTCCTCTGGGGATGCTTTGGCAAGAAGCATCGCTTCTATGTAGTTTCAAAGCAGCTCGAACACCCCATCAATGTATGAGCTTTCCAGATGACCTGGTCTATCGTGCTTGTTCACGTGTTGTGAGCCTCCTTGTTGCTTTTATTTTTTTTACTAATCTAAGAATGATTGTTTTGTGCACTAAGTTATTTGTTACATGCCGCTTTTAGTGTCGTCTTAACTAGGATTGCATGTAAAGTGCAACAAGCCATGCTACATTGGCATCACAGCACTAAAAGCAGGCGCCAAAGATGCTGGGCTGGCTGGCCAGCCTTTGCACGGCTCGAGTTTAAAATAAGCAAGAAAAATATAAGGACGACTGTGTCCTGTCCAAAGAAGCATGCGTGATAGAACAAAGCACAACCAGCCAACTTATTGCATGCGTAAGATCTTGCACTCCAGGAATGGCACATGAATGTTTACCAGTTTAGGATGGATCGATCTGAGCACCATGATGTAATGAGATTTTATAGAGAGAAGAGGTAGTGTGCACCGAGACCTATGTAGGTATTTCTACCTGTGGCCAATTTCTGGGCATTCAAGTTCACGGTAGTTGCTGCACTGTAGTCGGAATGCATCGCACAGCTGGCCGGCCCGTTTGCGTGCAAGCTGAGAGTTTTGTTTTGCTCAAGTACTCAAGGTGCATTACTGAGCTGAGTTTGTTTTCTTTAGTCATTGTGTGGCTGCTAGCCTGGTTGCTACATTAGATGACTGGGTGTTCTATGTATATCAAAACTTCTCAGAAGTTTTGCAAATAAATGCCTGGAGCGTACTGCTGTAGCATTTCTTTTGACACTGGTTGTACACACTACAACCATTTACATTTCTCACCTCTTTTTGCACTGTGCAGAGAAGGAAGCATGTAGTCAGTTCCCTACTGTATGTATAGTGTAAGCTGGCTTGAAGACACAGAACCCAAAGAAAATATCTGACTGGTTAAAATGGGAAGGATTCTTTTCCATCACCATCCAACAAAAAAAGTCTGCTGCTTATCCTTGGCACAGAGTCTGCAGGAAGTAACTGGTACAGGCTGCCCCTCAGAAACAATTTTTCCTGGGTTAAGAGAGGCTTGTATTTCAGGGGATGGTATTCAATACATGCAAAAAATGTGTTTTTTTTTTTCAAATGTAGAACCAACAAATACTTCATCCTATAGAGAACATCTTCAGGAAGTGGTGTACTTGCATCACAAACACTCCAGTAGCCGTGCCTTTGATGCATACCCACTTGTGATGGAAGGGTTTGAACCTTAAACCAAAATATCTTAAAACACTGCTTTCACTTATCTGAGGAACATTTTCTCTGCAACTGATGAATCAAACTTTTTGAAATTTCAGCCTGTATTAACTCATTGGTGAGTTTGATTCTGAAGCAAAATCAAAGTTGTAAGAAAGCCTTTATTTTTATTTAATACTTTTTCCATCGGAAAGCTCCTTAGCTAGGATTCAGCAACTTTATTTTGTAATTGCATTATGAAATTTATTTGTTTTGCTTAAGTGGAAACCCAGTACTGCAAGGAATATGTGAGAGAACTTTCACTGATCTTGAGTGAATTTTCGTTTCTTAAATGTTCCTTTATCAAAGTAACAAGTTTGTTTTGTTTATATTCTTATAAATTCCAAACTCTAGATTTCTTGCTTGAATTTTCATATGGAAGGAGCAGAAACACGTAAATAGCCAAGCATATTTTGAGTTGTTTGTAGTAAAGTTCAGGTAATCGTAAAAGACTAGTCTCACAGGGTACCATCCCCCCTTAAGGTCTTTTGCAACATATTTCCTTTAGAACAACATGCTGGAGTCTGTGTGATGCTTTTCAAGGGATACATTTGTGCAGAAGTGTTTGAAGAGGAGCTGATAACTTAGATAAAAGGTGCATTGTTCAAGGTTCCATACTTATTTTTGACACTTCTTGACTGAGGCTGCACTGCTAACAATGCCTTGGATATTGCTAGTTTCTTTCTTCACGCCACAGTGCACATACAGCAACATTTTTAAAATTGTTGCTTACAATAACCACACCAGCTTGGCATCCGACAGGGGAGAGGGGCAGTACGAGTGGGACATTCCTCTAGATGAAATTAAAGGAGTGTGCATGCATCACTTCCCGCTGCAGTGTAACTTTTTAATGGCTGTTTCAAGCGTCAAGTGGGACAGAGAAGACCCCTAAAAAAAAAAAGACATTCAACAAATTGTGGGAATCGGTGTTGTGCGAAGCAGTCAGTGAATAAATGTCTGCTGGATCATGTACAATTCAACTGTTTTTGACCAGCAAAAGCGATAACATTGTGCAAACTGAGTAGTTTTATACATAACGTAAGCTTGCGAGGCATGTCGACAGTTGGTGTGTGTTCTGTGATAGTACTATAACATGACTGTAGCAACTAAAGGATAGGTCATGGCACTTGCATAATTACCCAGGCATCTGTTTTATCAAAGAGAAACGCATGCTACAGTGCACTGATTATCTCCTCATAAGCATTGTTTGTGGGACTATCTCACTGGGTTAAGCAAAGCGAGACTAAAGCATGCTGAGTGGTAGCAGTAGATACATATTTTTTCATACATTGCTAGAAGAGTGCTTAATGCGCATTAGCACTACAACTGACGCTAGACAAGCATCATCAGTGCATCTACTTGATGCAATTAGTATGTACCGTGCGGTAAAAGTGGCCGTAGATGAATGGTAGCATGGTTGCTTGGCATCACGGTGGCCCAGGTTCGATTTGATTGATTGATTTGTGGGGTTTAACGTCCCAAAACCAGTTCTGATTATGAGAGACGCCGTAGTGGAGGGCTCCGGAAATTTCGACCACCTGGGGTTCTTTAGCGTGCACTGACATCACACAGCACACGGGCCTCAACATTTCGCCTCCACCGAAATGCAGCCGCCGCGGCCGGGATTTGATCCCGCGACCCTCGGATCAGCAGCCGAGTACCTTAGCCACTGGACCACCGTGGCGGGGCCAGGTTCGATTTGGACCATGTGGTAGGATGCTTTCGGTCATTACAGCATGTTTGTCTCTCTGCTTTTTACGTCTACATTATGATCACAATTTTAACAAATGGTATCCCTTTCTCTTGTTTAACCCACGCAAAGTGCATTCTGATTAAATTCTGAATGTCCATTCTCGTCCTTGATTGACATAGGCTGCAGTCTCAAAATTCAAGCGCCTGTGGTGCATGCACTCATTGCCGTGTAGGTATGACCCCCACGTGATCATATCATTAATCATAATGCAGATGGCAACTATGTTAACATTGTCAAAATCAATTGTGTTTGCCTTACATTTAAACCCTACCATCCTAATTTTGGTGCATACAAAGCGAAAGACGGCCAGGAAAGCAGAGAGACTTAGGCAGTTAGATAGGTACAGTCAAAGTGACTCAAGTTCACCAAGAAATGCTTCACATTTAAAAAACCGCAAGAAAAGGAGAGCGATGTCTGTTGCAAAATTTTACTCTTTCCTGCTGTGTTCATTGAAATATGAGGCCCAAGAGTTAATGCTGGCGTTGCACTGTGAATAAGAACACTAGTGTGTGAAGTGCCAACTACCAACTAGGCTAAACCAGCATTTTGCATGTCCATTGTCTTAAGGCTTGACATTGATTGAAAGAGGAATGTTGCATGGATCAGAAATATGAATGAGGGTGTTTCAGGTGGTCAAAATTTCCGTAGCCCTCAACTACGGCTTTTCTATCTCTTTCACTCTCTTTCACTCCCTTTGCCCTACTCCCACGGACGCTTAGCCGTGCCCCATACATGGTCTGCAGGCGTCCTTTCCTAACCTAACCACAATCATCATCATCAGTTGAGCACTAATGTACACACTGACTGCGTATGGTGCAGCCTAGCCTTCTTAAAATATTGCGAATTTTATTTTGAATGAAAATTACTGTGGTTGGCAAAATAACGCAGACTTTTTCAGCTGTGTACAAATGACACTATGTACACCTTCTATCTTCAAGCTAGCCAAAAGGAAACCTACAAAGGCCAGTCAATGTGTGATTAAGGCTGGTAGAAGCAGTATATAAGATGTTTCATTGTGAAGTGAAAGAAATGCTATACTAGTGGGGACTTGAATGCTAGTGAAGAATTTCCTCTAAATGTAGAACTCTTACATGCACCAACACATCGCGAGATTCAGTTGGCACACAACCACTGCAGAACAGGTGCGTGCCATATTTTCCCCAGGGTACTAGGCCTAACAGAAAAGCATTGTGTAGCTTTTCATGTGACATGCAGTAGCTATGGAGCTACTGTTTGCTGGATGTTGGACCAGCTTATTGAAAACACAAGAGCTTTATTTTCACTTTTTCTCAGTTTCGTAGTGTGGGTATGCAAATGCCTGTTTTGTGCAAGTACCTGCTTTATTTTATTGCATGCAACATTTGAGGACATCAGACACTTATCACCAGAGGCACCGCTAGGTTACATGCTGATGAGAGCTCTGTGGTCCAGTATTACATCCGATAGCCATGGCACCAAAACAACAATTGTTGGTACAGCAAAAGTCTAAAGACTATTTCCTGTGGCTGGACGTGCACTACAATTCCAACAGCCATTTATTTGTACTATGCAGGTCCTATTGTAAAAATTCAAACTGCTCGTGGCATCAGTTAAGGTTGTGAAAGGCAGCTCTGATTTTAGATGTGTTATTTGGATCCGCACTGAACACAACCTATTAGCAACAGACACCACAATAAATCGTAACTGACGTGTCTTTCTTGCATAACAAAAAGAAAGATAAATTCCAAAATGCATATTCTGTGTAAGCAGCTGTGGGTGCAATTTTGTAATGAATTTACTGCTTTGAGTTGTTTGTGTAGAAAGAAAATAATGCCTCGTCTTAAAACTAGAATGCCATATGCAACGAGGGCAGCTGCAACACGCAGCTATCCTTAGTTTAATTTGCACAAAATGTTTTTATCATTTTGTAAACTTATGTACATAGAAATAATGAACCCCTAGAAGAACGGCACAAAAATATACTGCAGGGCAAGGAAGAATAAGATTAGAGATCTCTCTTGTACTGTGAGCACCCCAGGGTTACAGTGAATGCAACCTGCCCTTTATAATTTTGTGAGGCAGTTTTGCTCCTGCTGAATAACACCAAGAAAAAGCAGCAGTAATAAATGCCAGGAAGTTTGTAAATGCCTTTCAGTGGTATTGAATGAAAGAAGTAGAAAGAGTACCACAGGTGCCAGAGTCCAAAGAGAAAAAAAAAACGAAAAGCAGTGGCGGGGATGCGAGACATTTCTGAAGAGGCTTGGCACTCCTCTGTGAGCTACCCTGAGAATTGCGTGTGTTTGTGAGAGGCTGAGCTGCCGTGTCTACACACACTACCCACTAGTGAGCCTTAGTCTTGATGCACCAGTCGTAAGCATTCGCAAAGAGCTTGGCCCATGGTGAGGCACGAAATCCTTGGCTTGCTTGCCACTCCTGCGGCACATAGGCCCACTGCCAAGGAAGGGAGCAACGCTCGGGATGGGGCATGATGGCTAGATGTCGACCGTCTTTTGAGCAGAGAGCAGCAATGCCTCGCGGGCTTCCATTCGGGTTGAGTGGGTACTCCTCAGTCGCGTTGCCTGCATCATCCACGTAGCGCATACCCACCAGCTGCTGTGCCTCCAGTTGCTCTAGTAAGGCATCCTGCCGGAACTCGAATCGACCTGCAAAAACAACTTATTTGTGTCATGTACAGGTACTTTAGCCTCAATGCGAAGTACCATGTAGCTGCTGTCACACAAAGAAAAAATTGCCAGAAATGCAGCTCTACTCCAGCTGTTCAGTTGCCATTGTGAATTGTGTAACTGTATGGCTCTTATTTGTGTCATGCTCTACGGAGCATGAAATATGCTATGCAGCAGGCGAAGGCTGGAAAAATGTTTGCACGTGAAACTGTCATACAACTTATGGAGCCAGCTGGGCCACAATCTGTTGAAGTGGCAATGTTAACTGTGCTACCTTATGTTGAAAATTGGGCTTTGGAAATTATAGGTGTCCTGCCTATATGGGATTACTTCATTGCATAGCTACTCAAACACATGGCTAGCTGTTAATGACAGGCTGAATTCATATTCCATTCGAAATATTAAGTGTCACTTGTCAGCTGTCCTGGTTGAGCTGTTGGCTTTTCTGTCAAGCTGGGAGAAAAGCTTTAAACAATACTAGTAGCTTACCATTTGATAACCAGTCATCTCTTTTATTTTGCTTTTTTTCTAGAACAAAAGTTTTTCTCAATACCGTCATTTTATAGTTATGATTAAGCATATGCAGGAGTTAGAAAGCCTGCCTCTATGCAAGGTGAATAACGAAGACAACCAAGAAAGCAATAAATTATGGGATTTAGTATTTGAAAGAGAAACAGACTAAGAAATGAAATTGTGAAGTTACCCAGATAATTGTGACCACTCAAGGTTATTTAATGTGTGCCTGAATTGTACAGAGAGATTTTTGAAATCTCATCCTTATCAGAGGGCAAGACAACCACCGCAGCCAGGAACTGAACCTGTGCCCTTGTATTCAAAACCAGCTGCTGCAATGCTTTCTAGGACTGCCTATAAAAAAAATTTAAACTATCACATAGATGGTCAGCTTAGGCATTTAGGATTTCACAGAACTTCTCTGTGATATTCAGTGTCCGTGTGCCTCAAGTTGCAGATTGATTTGCCCTCCCATTATGTTAAAGTAGATTCCAGGTTAGCTCTTATGCCAAACCAACCAGCACAGAAAGGTGTTGGTCCTTTGAATTTTTGTGCAGGACGAAGCTTTTCATTACCTAGGAAGAATTATCCATAAATTCTGTATGAATTACATGTAGTTTCGCATGCAACTTGGTGAATGACAAGGTTTTACTTTTGTGCTTCACATTACATGCTTTTTAAAAAAGCATCACTAATTTATCACAGTTAGCGCCGTTACAGCTAAAATGGAAATACTTACCCTCTCCGTGTGCAACCCAGACCCCTAGTATGGAGCCTTCCATTCCCTTGAGCATGACCGCTGGAGACGACTCTATCTTCACTGTGCTGAAACGACACTCAAAACGTCCAGACTTGTTGTGTAGAAGCTGAGTTCCAGGTTCGACTGATCCAGATGCTGGCATAGAGGAGAAGGTAAGAAACAAAAGTAAGGGTGCTACTTTAAGGCATACCAGCTTCAACATAAGGAAGCAGTCATGCTGAATCAAACACCAATATAGTCAATGGATTGCCTTTGGTCTGTTAATCTATCCAAGAACACTTGTTTGCACTAGTTATTTTATTTTTACAAGTGATTTCTAAACTATGCTAAGAAAAGGCAATGATGGGGCACTGAGAACTGGTACATACACATAAGTACATGTGCGCCTACATGAATGTTAGGTCTGTCCAATTCACCTGCGATGCCTGAATCAGGTTCGCGGGATGTAACACTCTGCTATTTGTTTCAGCAGTGCAGGAATGGCATCCTCTGAACTACTATGTTCATTTAAAAAGGTGCAGAGCTGGTTCACGTTTCTTCTACACCACCTCTGCTGATGACACCGACTTATTGCAGATGTGCATGTGTGAAAAGAAGTGCACCAAAAGACATGGCACATTGGCATAGGCGCCGCACAAACCCCACTAAACCCATCTGCTCTTTCCATGTAACACAGGTTGTGTTTGCATCTCAAAAACCACTCATAATCACTGTTCCTAATCGTGTATGGACGGAGCAGGTTAAGCAGAGATAAATAGGGCCTGAACCAGGACAGTCCCTCACTAACCTATTCGTTTATTTTGTCATGTGCTTGCACTACTGAACACCTGAAAATTCCTGAACATCTTGTGCATAGCCATGAACTGGTTCAGAATGTTGCAAGCAGGTCGAATGGACCCCCAAGTCGTCTTGTTGTACGGTTTTAAAATTAAAGCTATTTCGTTCGCACAAAAATGGTTTCTCAGTTGAGAAATAAACAAAACCAGCCCATTCCCCCAGGAACAAGTGGCAGCCGCTATATGGAAAAGAAGATGGCTAGCAGCTAATTCAATTAAGTACACTCATGCATTCATTTATAAAGCTACTACTTTGTCTCATTGACAAATAATCCATGCAAATGCATAAAATATTTGTAAATAATTATGTTGCTTCTTGTATTGTCAGTGGCTTTTACAGTAAGGAATTAAACTGAATGCACTAGGTTTAGTGGTAAAGTGTCTAAAGGCTCACAAGAAGTGTCTGGGGCCACCCAGCCCAGCAAGGCCATCAGTTGACAACCGTTGCAAATTCCCAGACTGAATGTGAGAGGATTGCTCTTGAAAGCAGCCAGCTGTGCCGCCAGCTTCTCGTGGAACATGAGACTTGCAGCCCAACCTACATCAGAGAATGAAATGTCAGTGTGGCATACAAGTGACACTTTAAAAACTCGTAACGAACTTTTCAGCAGCTTGATATTCACTTGTATGCGCAGACTACCAAACGCCACTGGAAATGCTTGAACAGTTGAACAGGTGCAGAAATAATAGCAAATGTCACTTAAGCTCGCTTGTGTCTCACGTTAGTACAGGCAATGACTTCAACGTCATGGAATTTGGCATTTTAAACTTGGCTGTCAATGCAGCCCTTATGATGATTTACATGTGCCATAAGCTCTTGCTTGCATTAGTAGCACTTGGTCAAATGCGACCACATGTGCAAAGAGACTCAAGGACAATTATTTTAACTATGAAATGTCTGTGTCTAGTGTTTTACAGTGGGTGATTACATTAGAGAGAGCATGAGAAGCAATAGCAATAAAGCAAGAAAAAAACAACTTGTAAACTAATTTTAAAGTACAGTGGTTATCTAATATATATAACTGCCTAACTGGAGCCTTAAAATTATGGTTTGACATTTAAAACCATTAAATCAAGTTATGTAAAAAGAGCACAGTACCCACTGCATGGTGTCCCTGCCTCCTCCTACAGCTAGTAAAGGCGAAATGTATGAAGTGTTTCCAGGAGCTCTTAGTGACAGTTGTGTGCACTGTTCAGTACACTGGCTATATTTTTCTGATGAATAATAGCTTGGGAAAATGTGTTCCTATAAATGTGTTGAATCAAGAAGCATGGGCGCATGTTGCTGCAGTCAAACACTTTCAAAATGAAGTGCTTGGAACCCTGAAAACTCTTTGTTGTACACATTGGCTTGGCTGTAAAGGTCACGTACCGCAATGCTTACAGCATGGCTGGGATGTAAGGATTCCCTCATTATACTGATCACGCTGTGTAATAAATACATTAATTGTAAAGGCATTCGACTGTCATGTCTACATGTATGTGTTTGGATTTCACTAATGTGGAAGGCACAAACAGACCGCAAATGAACACAGGATGAGCACTTGTCATGTTCACACTTTCTACATGAGTTAGTTTTTACCAACCCACCTATCTTGGTAAAGTGCTACCGTTTGTGCTACTAGGTACAGCTTAGGTTGTCATAGCAACAAGCCGAACATTGCAACTCTTGCCCAAATAAAGGCATAAAGGTTCCTATCAAGTACAACTAATGCATTATATATCCGGGCTAGTTGGCAGATGTTCATTACTATATATGTGCAAACACACCCAGGACAAAGAGAGCAAACACAGTCACAAGGATACTGTACGCTTAAACACGAAGGAGTAGTATAAAGGATATGGAATTCAAGTTCGTTAATACAACTTTAGTGCCCCCTTACTCAACCGACTGCACACTTTTTCTTTTGCAGATGCCCTGAATAACAGTCATTCACCTCCATAGGTTATCAGTCAGCTATCCACCATTCAAAGTAGAGCTACAGTAAAATGCCTTAACACTCCAGCACACACTTGACCCAAGAGCATTAGAAAAGATAAGCACGCCCTACAAAGTGATGCTAAACTGCCCACCCCTACCAGTAGAAGAGAAAGACTTGGTACTGTTTGGAATTCAGAGATATGATATCAGAAAACTTGGACTGCAAGATAGACACCAGGTGAAAGAATAGGAACACATGGCACACACTTTTTTAGGGGCGAAGCTCCTAAAGCCGTGGGTCTGTCCCTCCTAGCTCATCGTGGTACGTGACCACTCGATGGCTCGCGCCGCCGGGAGGCTTGCGCTCGAGAGCTCGGGCGCCTGGAGGCTCGCGCTCGCGCGCAGCGCGTGCCGCCCGGCGCGCTACCTCTCTCACTCTTCCATCTGCTGTCTTGTGAGAGAGAGAGAGAGAAAGGCGCGCGTTGACTATGGAAACGCTCTTTCTTCGATGAACGCTCCACCTGCTAGCAAAGAAGAAGAACGCGCCCTCACCCGCGAGAGACAAGCTTGACGCAGGCAGCGTCTTCTAGCGAATTTCTTGATTGAAAAATACCGACTGCTCTCGCTGGGGAACCGTTCACCGGCCACCCACTGGCACTGGATCTTGACTTGCAATGAAGTGCCGGTGGGAGATTTCACTTGTGCGTAGTTGAACCATATGGATTCGTAGCATGCGCGTTAACTAAATTAATCCGGAACTCGGCACGATCTACGATGAAAGTCCGGAGCTTCGCCCACTCATCATGATTCACTCCGTGGATATGCTGTAATTTTTTTTGTCTTGCATTATTTATTTTTTTTTTTCAGGTATAATGCAGCACCAACAAGGTCACCTATCTATCCTACTGCGATTATATTGTTTGATGATATCCTTGTGTTTGCTACTCTTAATGGCAAAGTTAGAAGTCTTTCATTTTAAGTTGAGGTCAGTTGTAGTAGTTTACTATAGGACAAAGTAAGTAGGATGTATACCATTTTCACAGGTTAAGTAACATGCTTTGGTACGTTGTAGGTTCACAGAAGGTATCCAGACTTGAAATTTTTTCAGCACCCTTGGTTCTCTTGTGGTATAAGCTAGCACACTAAGCAAAGGAGTTAATATAAACCTAGAAAAAAGCATTTCAACCACAGATCGCAAATGAACACAGAAATGAACTTGAAAAATGTGCAGGAATCAAGGTTTGATATCTGTGAACTTGCCTTCATCGAACAAAAAGGCCATAAACGTTTATATGTATGAGAATGCATGATATGAACAATTGCGTAAGCAGGCTTTCCCAAATGTCTAACTTGCCCACACACCCGAGTTGTTCATACATCCGACTTACCAATACACTTCATTCTTTCCTGCTAGTAATTCCACTGAAGTCGAGACGAATTTGCGAGGATAGTGCAGCGCATGGAAATAACCTAACCACAACTAGAATATTGCAGAATATTGTTCATGCTTCACATAGCTTTCGATAACCAACCATGATAGCTTGGAAGTTACAGGCTAGTCACACTGCTAAGCTATATACCGCAGGTTTATCTGTGGCTGCATTTTGGTGAGAGAGGCATACAGAAACGACCTGCCTAGATAACATCAGTCCGGAGTTCTCCACTTGACATGTCTCATAATGATAACATGGTTTTGAGCATGAAACAACAGAATTTAGATAGCTTTTTGTTAACTATATTTACACACTTTTCTCTAATGGATCACTAGCACTGAGAACAGCTGGATTTGCCTCAAGGACAGTGTTCTAAAATGGCTAGAACTAAGAAGATGACAAGCTTGTCCCATGATTCTTGTTTGCTCTCTAATTTTCTCCTGTCTTGAAGATTTTAATGGAGGCACACAACAAGGTAAGAAAAAAAAGATCCTACCTCTGGCAGAGCCAAGAACATCGGCATAACTAAAGCCACCTGGAAAGACAAGGCCACGGAAGCCATCCAGTGTAACAGCCCCCTCCAAGAGATCTGTCATGGTGACATCCCAGGCTTCAAAGCCCGCCATGTAGAATGATGCAGCCATTTCCCTGTCGCTGTTCACACCTTCCTCTCGAAGAACAGCAACCCTCATCGTTGGGTCTGAGGACAAATTGAATGGGTAAACATATCTATAATAGGTTATGTGACCACAGTGGTATAAAAGTCTGACTCGGACAGAATGTAAGTCCACTTCAGCATGACAGATAAATAATTTATAAATAAAAATGAAGTTTATCACAAAACTATAGCATGCAAAAGTACAAAACTGGTTTGTCAAAAAAGTCAGGAGATGCATGTATAGTTTCCTTTGAGGCTTGCCAGCAAACATGGCCTAAACATTTCAACTTAGTTTCTTTGCATGCTGAACATAGAAGTGCGCTTTACTTTAAACTTCATTTCAGTCTAGGCATGTTACTTAATTAAATGGTTCTTATGAGATAAAAGGCTGTAAGTTGTCATTTTAAATGGTCATTACATACGTTTACCACTGAAACTAGATGAAGTTGCAGGAAAGGGGTGAAGTAAATGGAGACACTATCACCCTTTGCATTGGCCATTTTATCTGTGTATATGTCTAGCTGTCAACTGGACATAACTGCTCAGTGTGACTGAACTAGCCTAGCTCTCAATCATTTGAACATCTGAGCTGTTATAAAAGCCACATTTCTATGAGGGCAAAGAGTTTAAAAGCACAACAGAAAAACTTATAAGCCACAGTTGTTTTGAAGCCTTTCAATTTGAGAATGATTCAGGATGAAAGAATACAGCCATTTATCTTTTGGATCAAATCTCACACTCAAAATTGCTAGAAAGCCCATTTTCATAACATCTTTAAAATCACTATTAGCAATTGCACATTACAACTTACTGTTGTCCCTAAAGCAGAAAGTGTCAGTACTAACATAATGGGCAGAAACTTGAGGAGTACGAAATAAACTCAAGATAAAATTAACGTCTATGCAGTGTGTAATGGAGCAAAAGAAGATAGGCATAATTTAAGAGATGCGAGATGAGCAGAATGGATCACAGAACAAACAGGGTAGCGAATATCCTTGTTGCCATCAAAACAAGAAAGTGGAAATGGGCAGGTCACATGATGACTAGGGTAGATAACGAATGGTCATTGAGAAAAATTGAATGTGCTACACTAAAGGATGTGGAACACAGCCAAGCTATGCAGCAAGCTATAATGAGGTGATGAAATCAGGGAGTTATTAATTCGTTTACACTGACTAATGGCTCCTTAAGTTACACAAAATTCACAAGATGATTAAGAAATTAATCAGCTTGCGTAAGAAAGGATCTGCTGGAGATGAGTGGGAGAGGCCTTCATCCAGCAATGGACGTAAAATAGGCTGGTGATGATGATGATGATGATTATCGCAGCAGGAAACAGCAGCTTATCCAGAAATTTCAGCACTTGCCAGGGTTGCGTCGCGGAATATCCAGGCTGAAGGTCAACTTGTAAGGAGGTACTGTGCGTTTCAAAAGGCCCTGCCTTTCTTGAGTGGCGCACTTAGGGTCGCACTGATGAAGCTCTAACTTGTAGCTGGTCTCCTCCCAGCTGTCACGAAGCTCGCATACCTTTCCGTTGATCACCTCTGTGCCATCAACCTTCACAGACACCTGAAACAGAGTTGGTTATCTTCTAAAGCCCCATCACACTGTATTGGAGCATACCTTGCGGTCGAGCCTTGCAAACATTTACATCCAGGTTACACCAGTACTTCACGCCATGTTTTGCTTAGAATACCAGAAACAATGAGTTTGATTGCTTAATGCGTGCTATAATTTGAAAACTCAAATTATTCCGACCGTATCTCATAGTGGGACGCAAAGAAGCTTCTTAGCCACAAATGCACATTTGTTTTAAAAAGCATACTATGGCGGTCATTCCTAAGAAGGTATAACAGTACCAGTTATTTTTGTATATACAATACTAAGGAAAAGCTTTAAATCATGGAGGTGACATGTAAAGCAGTGAAAAAATCCCGAAAAGTCAGACACTGGCTGTAAAGGTTACAGATAAGTTTGCACTTGGTGTCACACATTCAATCTTTTTTGGTGATTGTGTTTGGTGTGCCAGATTGTTGTCACAGGCATCTAGATTCCCTAATGAGCACCTATTTGCAAATCTTGAACTTGTGTGACATGGCTATATTTCTCAGTAATTCATAACCATTTTTTCAAAATAAATTTATCATGAATATCCATATTCCACGGCTTCTGATTAATGCATATCTGGACAGAAATTTTAGGGGCTGTTTAATACCTCTAGTTTAATTTTAAAGAGAAAAGCACGATGCTCAGGTTTTTTTTTTACCTTGGCTTGGGGACCGAAGACCTTGCTGTGACCAATGGGAACGCAATATACCCCAACCTTCTGATAGGCTTCAACGATGCGCTTTTCATTAATAGGATCAGTCTCAAGCAGCCAGCCAACTTCTTCATGAAAGAGAGCCTCAAGGACATTGCCAGCACCTCCTGTGGGCACGTTTACTTCCAATCCACAATTGCCCGCAAATGCCATTTCAAGGAGGCAAGTAATAAGGCCACCATCACTGATATCATGCCCTGCCTTCAGCAAACCACCTGCAAAAAGCAACAAAATTTATCCCATAGAAAATACAGAGATGGAAAGTGGCGAGTCTAAAAAGCATATGTAAGCTAAAAGCTGCACTAGCAAAACTAGTATGTAAAACACCTCTTAAGAGTGAAGCTTTTCACTGTCTTATGCATATTTGTTATTCAAGATTGGAACCCACCTGTGCATTTTTGTATTACTTCAGACGGTGTCATTTTTTTTTCTTCATGCTTTAATTAAATGGCTGAGAACACTGCTGAAACACTGAAATGCTCAGCTGAAATGGCTGAGAACAACTGAGAAGTTGCAGCCAACTCCTAAATGTGTTGATCAAGTTGGCAAACCTTATTGTTATGACTGTACACTCCTTTACGTAAATTTTACACAGCCTAAATATTCGATCGGGCATGTGGTAAGATAAGCATCAGTAATGCGACCATTACAGCCTTCGTTGTGATATAAGTCAACTGCAATGCACTAAACATGGCTAGTCATCAAGCGACATATATTCTTCCAAGAACAATGTCATGATACTTGCAATACACCTACATGCGTGCACTGGCAACTGTAGCGTCAAGGCATAACCCAAATATGTCCTCCTTAGTGCTATTGTGGACTGGGAAAGTCACCTGTAGTGCTTGAGTGCGTTGACCTACTCTCAACGCCTATTTTGCTGTTCCACTAACTAATGGTTACCTGCTCCATGCATTACAAGACATACTCAACTTCTTCCTTCTCATTACACTCAGAATATTGTGCTTCACTGTTTGACCTGCAGTCTACCCCCTCGTCAACTTGAGCAAGCTAATCAACATACTCTTCAGCAGTTCCTGTGTAGCAGCAAAGGCTTTGCGAAGCTTCACAGGCTCCTCCAAGTCGGGCACATCATCTCCAAGCTGCTTGAAGCATTGAGCAAAGGCTGTACCTCCCAGGCGCTTCTTTCCAGCATTCAGACTGACATAAAGCAGCAGTCCTAAGGAGAAAACACAAATCTTTAGCACCTATTCTATTGTGACAAAAAATTTCAGACTGCTGATCATCCGCGTTGTTTACGCCTAGTACACGACAATAAAAAGCAAATAATGTAAGAGTACAGTGTCACTCCAGATAAGGATCAAGCAATTATGTTTCTCAATGTGAACCAGTTGGACTTAGTAACATCTTCTTTTCTACCAAATCAATGCAATTCCAAATTTAAAGGAACAATAGTGTGGCCATTATGAACACCTAGCAATGAAAAAATGTACACTTGCATGTAAGCATTGACATGCTTTGGCAAGTAAGTATACACCTCACTTCACTTTATGCAAGTGAGCGAACAATAGATCCACCAGAGATGTGTGGATATTAAGTGAGTTAATGTATAACAGGGTCACAGCATCTCTATTACCTTCCTTTCCTAGAGATGGAAGCTTCAGGTCAGGGGTCACCGTAGTTGTGATATCAGGGCATGGCGCATAGGTGGATACGACAATAGCTCCTGCAAGAAGGACATGTTATGGAAAAACTGGAGGAAACGTTCTGGGTCGTGGTGGTAACCACATGCACACAGAACCATTCTATTGAGGTGGACAAGAAATCCATGAGAAGAATACAACAACAACAACAGATATTTTGATGGCACAAGAACGCACACATTATTTATTTATTTATTCAAAATGCCTTACAGGCCCATTAAAGGGCATTGCGTAAGGGGGGCAGCAGTATATACATTGCAAAAAAAAAAAAAATACAGACCACAAGTAAAAAACAAAGAACAAGGGAAAAAAAAAAAAACACGAGAAGACTACAGCGGAACCTTAATATACTGAATACATAAATAAAGAAATACCATTTTTAACAGGTAAGGGATAGTACTGCCTATAGAACAATGTTAAGGATATATGTTTACATTGGATCATAAGACACAACAAAGTTTTTTTCATGTCAACAGGTGATATTCAAATATAACTAGGTGTGTGCAAACGTTCAAACTTCCAAATATTTTTACAATAGCTTTTCTACTTGCTTATATTGATGCAAGAGTCTTACTATGGAAGTACACGTTCGAAGTTTCAGAAGACAAAACAGTGCCTTCATATTTAGAGAGCCAATCATGGTGCTTCTAAACTATATGCCTGTTCTCAGTGTCTGGTGGACTTGTTACCTGGATGAAAGCATATATACTTCCTGAACATGTTGAGGATGCTCATTTTACACCATCAAAACGTCCAGTGATGCAGTTTATAGCCATACATCCATAGTTGAACAGCTAGGTAGAAACATTCCCTCCCCCCCCCCCCCACCCCTTTTTTTTGCTGCAGCCAAATTTTGGTCCATGTTTTACAGAACATTTAAAATGTAACTTAACTTTACAGTATCCAAAAATATTCGAGAATTATTGAAGTTTTAATTATTTCCTGTTTCAATATTCACCCAAGCTTTAGTATTCAAGTTTACCTCACACCTAAAGTTTTATTATTGATACAGCTCTACATATAACACATGAAGTGTTTTATTTTACTTGGAAACGAGAAACATGTTAGTGTTGTGTGCCATATTTCCCTTTTATATGTACTATTACTGACCTGCTCCTCTAAAAGGTGTGTTATCAAATGCCCCAGTTCATTAAATATTACTATAGCTTACCGGGAGCCTTGACAGTGTCCTTGCCCACACGTGCAGCCATGCTAAGAGAGTCTTTGCCACCATCTACAGCGATGCCCAGGGCGGCCATGGAACTACACATGGCTTGACATGCTTCGTGCAAAGCAGCACCCTCCCCAGGAAGTTTAGCTGCCCACATCCAGTTGCCACTGCACTTGACATCCTGTGAAAAGAGTTAAAGATCATTGCATTGCGGCACATGCACAAACAAACTCATCAGTTAGGCAGCTCCACGATGCACATTGTAATCTGGCATCTTCTCGACAGCCACGTGACCAATTGATGGGCACAGCTGACTTTTTGTTGATGTCACTAAGTTTCAATTATATTTCTCAACGTTTCTGTTTCCTTTCTTTTTGCTAGCAATACAGTAAAATAACGAAGTTGAAGGGGGAGTGGTAATTACTTTGTTATAACCATTAGTTCGTTATAACCAATATAAATTTAATCTATAGGAATTTCAAGTGTTATATCCGATAGTTCGTTATATCCGGGTTCGTTATAACGAGGTTCTGCTATATTACATATATCACAAATATATAACTGTATGTTTAAATAATTATGCAGTCCCACGAAGAAAATATGAGTTCCTATATGCTCCTCCTTAGATTCAAATAGTTCTTTGCAAAAACAAAATCAAAACAAAGCTAGCCTTATGCTTCTCATTTGTAACAGCGATGATGCGTTAGTACTAATTGCAATATAGGAGTGATGTGCTTACTGTAATGCAAGTAATATGTATAAGGACCCTTGAAAAAGAAAAGAGCACAGGTAAAGAAATCATGGCACCGCATTATCACAGTGTATGGCGAGCATTGCTCGAGAAGAACGTGCATCCTTGCCTTACCTGAAGTGATGTGACTTGAGCAAACATGAGGTTTGTCACCGACTCGGCAACAGACATCCTGGCCCCTGCAGCAGCACTCAGTAGGCCCTTTATAGGCTGCTCTCCAATGGCTGTTGCAGATCCAACCTAGAACACAGAGTGATTGCAACACAGCATAATTACTGCAATGAAAAGCAAGTATAAGTATTATTATTATTATTATTATTATTATTATTATTATTATTATTATTATTATTATTATTATTATTATTATTATTATTATTATTATTAAACTGTGTGGCTTGAAGAAAGAGAGAAGAATGAGAAATGCTCCAAGGCTGATCGGAACAAGAACTCTCATCTGCTTGACTACTATCGAGGACAGGGGAAAGGGAAACAGAGAGCTAGAAAACAGTGATGAGAAAGCAGAATACAAGCACAGTCATTCATGATGACCACGCATTCAGAACAGACTGTGTAGGACTGCGTAGCAAAATACAATTGATGCCAAGTAAACTAAAGCTGTTTGTGTAGGTTTGTTGTCTCCGTAATTGTAGCAGTGCTTTCACTGCTACATGATGCAAGTGCTTGTCCTTTGCCATGTTTTGGTATTGTGAACAACATAGACTACGCAGGCAACCACACAGTGGCAATCGTGTCTGCAAAGTGTGATACAGCTAAGTGATGCAAGAACAGCCTAAATTTCAAACATGAGGCACGCTTTTCCTCTCTAGACAGTTCTGCTTTAAGAAGGAGTCAATGTTACTTATTACCAGCACTCACATCAAGAAATAGAAATGCAAATGTTGGCCACATATGTCGTCAAAAGTTAAATGCCATCTAGGTTTTGGAAGGTGGCTTTGGAAGGCTTTGGAGGGTGGTCCATTTGCTATTGAAAGAAACAGATATACATATTCACCTTGTCAAAGTATGAAAGGGACACCACAGCTACATCTGCCAGTGGTGTGTGCAGAGGTCCAACACATTGCTGCTGAGCTACCAGACCTGTGACGCAACGGTCAACCTGGAGATGTCGCAGAAATAAAAACTGCATCAATGAACACACCTTTAAGGACATAGTGTTATAACAGGAAGTCAATGCCTGAGAACATTCTTTTTGCATCTGTCTTTACAGAAAATAGCAAAACAAGCTCTATCTATAATTGACTTGCCTTGTTCGTGAGAAAACGCTTGCTGGCCACAGATGGGAGGCGTAGTACTCGCTGAAGTGCTTCAGTTACCTGGAGGCCAGCAGGCAAGCTCAGAGGCTTCAAAATTGGTGTTTCTGTATTCAATTTGAAGACCTGCGATATCAAACATACGTCAAAGCAGAAGTTTGAGGAGATGAACACGAATTTTATAAAGGTGCCGTATCATCCAACACATGCATGTGCACAAGTACCGTATTTTCCGGTGTATAAGACGTGTTCTTTTTCCAAAATTTTCGGAAGTGCGTCTTATACAATGGTGCGTCTTATACGTACTTTTTTTTGTAGTTCTTTTGGGAGAAACTCGTGTTGATGCTGATGTCTTCTTTTTTAACGACTAGAGCAGTCCGACGTGAATGATGCGTCATAATTATAATAACGAAGACTCAACGTACCGGTACTACAGTTCCACAACAAAACCAAAGTACATAAAACGGAAAAATAAAAGAAGTATGTCGTGTAATAACGTGTAATATAATGCAACTAGCGCGGTAACTCTTTTGGATACGATCTAACGTAACACTGCAAAACGTACGGCTGCTCCAGGGAAGGCACAGCACGTAGAAGTGTTTACGAGCCGCTGATGGCTGCCAAGATAGCGCTATCTCGGCAGCCGACAGCCGAGCGACACTACCCCCCCCCCCCCCCGCGTCTTTTCATGCTCGTCAAAGACGGGCGGGGCCTTTCCTCCCCGCATCGACGGCAGGTGTCCCGATCGGGGTGATATCACATCGGCCCTCGGAGCGACGGAGATAGGCCGGGCTCGTTTGGTCTCTGCTTCAGCCGTTTTCTTTGCCCCCACTCGCATGCTTTTATTCTAGCGACCGTACTTTGGGCTTCGGGGGCTTCCGGAGAAAGAATCGGAAAAGGGGGCATCGCACTCGCAGCCCCTTTTGCGTATGACTGCGCTCGCCTGCGCAGCGAGGGGCGCGGCCGCACGGCTGTTGGTCCGTGCGTGCGCGCCGGCGAGCTGGGAACGGGGAGCGCAAAATATGGGAGTTTTTTTTTTTTTTTTTTTTTTTGCAAAGCTGGCTAAATATTAGGGTGCGCAAATTATGCGAGGGCGCAAATTATGCGGGTAAATACGGTATTCCAAAGTGCGTCGGAGGACGAGGATTTTGAGGGCTTCGACGAATAAAATATTTTTCCTGCAGTCATGCGGTGCATTATTTTTTTTTTCGCAAGTTTGATGTAGTAGAAGTTTTCTTACGGACTAGCGCTCAGAAACGTAAGTACGGCATTTTACAAGGCTCGCTCACACCCACGTTATGAAGTTTCTATGCGGGAAGTGAGTGAATATAGGTGCGTCTTATACACCGGTGCGTCTTATATATTAATTTTTGCATGCAGACTTGCGAAAAACTGGGGGGTGCGTCTTATACAAAGGTGCGTCTTATACACTAGAAAA
This sequence comes from Hyalomma asiaticum, assembly GCA_013339685.2. Taxonomy (NCBI): domain Eukaryota; kingdom Metazoa; phylum Arthropoda; class Arachnida; order Ixodida; family Ixodidae; genus Hyalomma; species Hyalomma asiaticum. The sequence continues at coordinate 59,963,555 of CM023483.1, forward strand.
TACGGTATGCTGCCCAGCTGCTATGTATTTAATATGGTACTAATATGGTTCTATGTGCAATGTGATGCATGGCACACCACGCGTTCTTGATGTGCTCCTGTCCCGCCAGCTTCTCTTAATACGCAGTGCAAGAAGAAACCATGACTAGAACAACACTGGAAACAATTGTTCATGCAAGTACACATACAGTACTTAATACTTAGTCTGCAGGACCTTGCCAGGCAAATCAATACCTCCAAATAATTTTTTGTTGCAAGTGCGTATTTATGCTAAATTTATAACTCTTGGTGATGTTCAGGCTACATTAGTTTTTGCGATCAAAAGATTTGAAGCACACCTAGCATGGCTATCAAAGAAAAGACAACCAAACAATAGTGAGGTTTCCATAATATTGGCTTAATAGGCATTGTAACCATAATGGACACAAAACAGTTCTATTTGGATATGTAAACTGTAACTGTGAAGTGATACGATTCAATATGATGTTGCGCACCTTGCGTGGCATGTCCCCAAGCACAGACTCCAAGTCAAGGTCAACAGGGTCCCTTTTACCAGGAGTGTTGTCTTCCTTAAGGACGACGCGACCATCTCCTGTCACTTCGCCAACTATGCAGACAGGGCAGCGCTCTCGTGCTGCAATTCGCAGCAGTACGTCCTTGTCCTCTGGCCGCACCAAAATAGCATCACTCTCCTGGTACTCCGCACCCCACAGCTCCATAGTGGTAATGGTGGGGTCGCCAAGCTGAAAGTTCTTTGTCCAGATGACAGCTCCAGCAGGCTCCACTATCTCCTTCAGCACGTTGCCTGTCAGGTGTAAAAGCACGGACTCAGCTATTTTTCATACAGCATGTCTGTTGACACTTGTAATCTCAACATGACAGCAGTTACAGAAACACAAATAAGCAAATTGTGAACAGAGTGTGACAAATTCAGCATGTTTCACTGAGGAACAAGTAGGGTTTGCCTGCTACATGTGCACCTTTGTATATCAAGTATATGCAGTAGTCCTTTAAATTAGAGTCATGGGGTTTAATGTGCTGAAACCCCATTAGGATCGACGGCACTGTGCACAGCTCCAGGTCAATTTTGATGACCTGGAGTTTTTGAATGTGCACTACTTCTAAAAATACTTGCATTCTTACATTCTGTCCTTATGTCATCTTGCTATAGATACTGATCCAGCCAATCAACTGAGCAAATAAGAAAAAATGAAAAGCTGAGGCTGACCATTTCCTCCTGCACCCTGGTCATGAATGCTCCGAATGGGGTTTTTGGCTGCCCCACGCTCCACACAAGCCCGCACCAGGCGGTGCAGCTTTTGCTCCATCTCGGCATCTCCACGCTGCACAGCACCAAAGTCTAGTTCTGCCTCTTGGTCTCCCTGGACAGTCACAGAGGATGCAGCACCACCACCAACACCGATGCGGTACACAGGACCACCAATCTTGACCACAAGCATACCTGGAAGGACAAAAAAGCAGGTTCAGCTCATGAAACGATGCCTAACCACTGCCACGTGAAGTCAATGCAAACTGAAGCCAACATTCTCAGGGCTAGTTAGCACAATCCTGCGTTATCAGAATTCAATAAAGTGCAAACACATGGGAAACCAAAGGCTGCCACATGTGCCAGCGTGTATAACACTGGCGTGATTCGTTCCAACTTTATTTTTGGAGCAACAGTACATTTAAATGTTTAATTATTCCATAATAACACAACACAACTTCAAACAATTAAAACAAGTGTTCCACATAGCTATTTTGCATTCTTGGTTCATTCTGGTGTGGTAGTGCTTTATTAACCAAGAATGTCAGTACAAAAGAAGCTGCCACAGTAGCTAGACTCACAGAGCAGCACGCACATTGTTATAGGCTTTGCTCCGATATTTCTTCAGAATAAGCTTCCTTTGTCTCTGTTAACTACATAAAAATAAACACAATCTTGTCCCCTTGTGCCGTAATTCAGATGCCCAAGTAAATAATAGTTCTTAAATGTTCATTGGGTGTTCATAAGAGAGAACAGAGAAGGTTAGCTTTGCCATGCCACTACATAAACATATGTTCAGATACGTCACACTCCAAGTAGGAAGGCAAAAGTACTATTGTGAGCGATATGAAAGGGAACACAGGAACGCGTAGCAAACAGCCTGAAACCCAGGTAGTGATACGTGGTGGCAGCCGTCGGAAACATAGCGGGGAGGGGAAGGCTGTACTAACAACTGCTGGCACTCCTGCCGTGCATTTGTTTGTACAAAATGCAGGACTTGGCATTGCACCAAGCACTTGTGTGAAGAAAAAAAAGAAAGAATGAAAGAAAATGAAACGAGTCGAGTTGGCTGCATGTCACTGCATGTGACAATTACCGCATCTTATTGAATAACAGACAATACCGTGTTATCGGTGAAATGGCATAAGTTGCTGCTTTGTAGAAATGCCAGTGCGGTGGGAGTGCCAACAGTAAGTGGAAGAGCACCCTTCCTTCCACTTGGCTTTTCACAGCGCCATCCGCGTATCACTTTGATTCGATTTCGAGGCTGTTTGCATTGTGTTCCTGTGTTTCCTTTCATATTGTTCATGATAGTACATCTCGGAGCACTAGAAATTTTCTGTAATTTATAGATGCCAATCTTTAGATTTTTGTTATTGTGTTTCCTGCCATTGGATGAACTAGATTACTTTCTACTATGTGAACAAAGGTTATACAAGCTTTGAAGAATGCGAACTTTACTTCCAAATTAATAATATTTGAGTCCAGCATCTTCTTGGTGGGTCTGGGTACCCGCCGTGGATGCAGTTCCGAGAGCTTGTAACGGCTGGCTGTCTGGATTGCCCAGAGTTGGGCTGTCAAGTTCAAGCTGAGCAGTGTGGTCTGGCAGAATATCATTCCAAACTGCTTGCTTTGCTTATAGTTTCTTTACTTATAGGGCCTGGTCATTTCTTCGACAGGAAGAAACTGTGAGGCTAAGAAGCTTCCCTCTTCATTTACATTAACATCACAAAGGCCACTGATTGGTCATTCCAATCAGTAGTCTGCATTATCAGAAGCCTATTTTGCTGCAATGAATGGTTCAAGTTGACCATAAGATGCAGTAAACCTAATGTATTCAATGGCTACTATGTGCCAGTTGCAGCAGAAGATGGTCAGCTGCTATGTTTGTTACAGCAGCAAGTTAAGTGAGATTTATATAACCTCACCCCTTTCAGGCTTGTCTTTGGTGATCTGGTCACTGTCAATGCTGCCAATTCCACCAGAAAACATGATGGGCTTGATCCATTCCCTCCGTTCTCCACCGGGAAGCACCATTCCAAAGGAACGAGAGAAGCCAGAAAGCACGGGCTCTCCAAACTTGTTGCCATAGTCAGACGCTCCGTTACTTGCCTCTACAGCAACTTCCAATGGTGGGGCAAAGTTCTTGGGGTACTCCTGATGTTCTTCCCATGGTAGTTCATATCCTGAATGGGCAAATTCAAGGTACGGTGAGAACGAGAAACAGGTGCAGTGTCATGCAGAAACTGCAGAAGCATTCTGTCAGATGTTATAGACATGTTAACAAAAGGCAACAGCTGTAGATAACAAATAACTGTAGTGTGTCGAAACTTGAAGACAAAGTACAATCAAAATACTCTTTGCTTATCACTTTTCCAAAAGATGAGACAAATGCTGATCCTAACCTTTCAAGTGCTATTCCAAAGAATTTTTTATAATTAGTTTATGGACTTTTTATACTCTGACCAACTTCAATCAAGTCTTAACGGGCCCCAAACCACCCCCATGTTTTTGAACTTTTCAAGTTAATGCGCGCATCAGGTTAAGAATGGCACCACGATGAACGACGTCAAATGCGGTAGCGCTACGCAACGCGGCCGCGCCACGATCTCAAAAAACAATCCCATGCGCCTCGCCGGCCATTTCCGGCATGCCAAAGTTAGCTGCGACGACATTGTGGTTTTTGGTGACGTCAGAAGAGTCCGAGCTCCGCTGATTGGTCGAAGGAGAACTTCGACTTCCGGTTAGTCTGCTAGCAAATGCACGCGCTCCCTGCCTGTTTGTTTTTCCTCATCACGTGTCGTTCATGTGGTGTTTGTGTGTGCACGCTTGTGAATTCGTACCTGCTCTACACTAAGCAAGTGCAAGTCATGTACAGCTGACTAGATACTGCACCAAATGTCAGAACATGACGGATAGCGCTAGCAGAGAGCGTTGGTACAGCACCAACAGAACACTTGCGTGAACATGGGAGCCCGGCGGAGGCGCGTCCCTTAACAGCACTGAACACAGAACCAGTTAACTTAATTAAGGTAACTATATATCAGTCAAGTAATATTAACTGTCCAGAGTTAAGCACAGACAGAAATATAACACAAAAATATGCCTTTGCATGGTAACATTGGCATTAAATAAATCAGATACAGCAGACAAACTGAATCGACTACAATAATTTGGTGACCATGCAGAAGAGTTCAAAAGACACAGACACTTTTTGGAACCGCCACAAATGATCAAGCATTAAGGCAGCCAAGATTAACTGATTTAACACTAGAAGTAGATGATAATGCTACATGTGTACCCCAGACAAGATCAAGACAAATCTCATTTTATCTTGCAGACAGTAAAAAGAAAAATAGGTGCACACACTGGACCCACCGCTTCTTGTATATAATAGTCGCTCGCTCACTCTCACTGCCACTCCAACTCAAGTCCGTTGCACTACGTGAGCCGCCACTGTCGGTATCCCATAACAGATGCCAAGAGACATGGGCACACCCTCAGGACACAAAACATGGGCTCAGAGATTGGTGGTGAGTAAGCATGCTTGGAATTGGTTACATGCTCGTCATAAAAAAAAAAGGGGGGGCGTTTAGAATCGCAGGCAAACTGTTTTCTAGTATTTTTCTTTGAAAATGAGGGGCACTTAGAATCGCAAAAATACAGTGTGTGTGTGTGTGTGTGTGTATTTCACCATATTGTTTTCAGCTTCCTACCTGCTCAGTATATTGTTTCAGAAGCCCCAGCATTTTACAGCAAAGTTAATCACGGGTGTCATTATTTAGTGTCAGCAACAGAAACGTCGCATTGCTGAACACTGACCAGGAATGTGAAGATTGCCAAAGCAATATCCGGCAGTGGCTGCAATCTCGTGTGCTCCACGGCCGGCAGCATGAACATCACGAATTCGTCCACCGGTTCCTGTAGTGGCTCCACTGAATGGTGCAACACCTGGAAAATACATGACAAAATATGTTTCTAACTTACAGGAATTCAAAAACTGCTCGCGAAGATGAAAAGTAATTTTAATATTTATGTTTTTTTATCCAAATGATTATCTAAATATCTTAAGGATGGGCGCAGTCCTTGTTTACCAAATCCATCACCTTTAACTTAAAAGGGCACTAAAGATTAGCTTTTCACAATACTGAAAACACTTTTGCGAGGAGAGGGCCATCGGTAAACTAGAAAACATGCAATGAGAAACTACAGGTGGAGACGCCACTTTGAAGTTCCAGCACTAATATGCGTAATGTCACAGATCTTTGACGGTGTCTACTAAGGCCAGCATAACTATCAGTCAGAAAGGCATACATATTGTTCTAAGGAAACTAGAGATCAAACACGGGGAGTTTCAGTGCATTTGATGGAGTGAATCAGGCGAGAATGCAATAAAAAGAAATTGGCCTCTTGATGTCACAAGGCCGAAGTTCTGGCTCTAATTTCAAGACTAAAACATTGGCATTCATTTTCCCTTTTAATGTTGAACATGACATTATGATATTAATGACAATAGAGTTCTCAAAGTATAAATCATCATTCTACATCTCTTCACATTTTCATTTTAGTGACCCTTTAAAGGCAAGCTTAACTCACCAGCTAAACATTATATGCATATCAAGAAGGCTATCAGAAAATATTCCAATTACGTAACCAGAAGCTCAATGGAACAGTCCAGAGTGCGATCAATCTGCGGAAAATCTTGTAACTTGTGGGAATGTTGACATCCCTTGATGGGTTTCTACCACGTGGCGCTCGCGTTTCCTCTTCCCACGGGATACGAGCCATGACGTCATCGTCATGCACACCGCTGCACTGGGGATGGCGCTGGTGTTCCCACGGTAACACTACCCGGCGGTGAGGATTTGCGGGACTAAGGACGGGGAACAATCCTCGCGCTCTTCGCCATCTTGGCCTCAGGACATCGTTGTGCGCGGTCAATGCTCGCGCGTGCGGTGGTGATGGGCCTCGCTGGGATCATACTGCAGACGCCTTTCCCGTTCCCCGATTGCACCTCTGTTCGCACGACTTATCTCACGAGCAACATAGGCATAGCTTTCTGGCATGGGTGAACGCTACTCGTCGGTACCCTGCTGAGGTGAGTGGAACATCATCGACTCTACATGGGGTATTACATTAGCATGCCAGATTTGTATAGTTCGGCTAGTGTGCTTACTATATGTAGGAGGTGCAAATAAATGTCCTACTGTTGGTTTGCAACTGCGGTAAACTGCATCCTTTGTTCCTCGAGCGTGGGAGAACCCTGTGGCCACCCCATGAACTGTAACACACTGTTATGCATTCCAATGCAAATGACCCCATTGCAATGATTGTACATAGTACAGGCGTGCACTTATTTCCTCAACACAAATTTTGGGCCTTGGGTTTGTTTATTGGGCCCATACCATACATGGTAACATTAGTAACTGCTACCATATATAAAGGAACCATTAACTTTTGGTGCTAACAGAGCACATACTACATATGATTCATCCCCACATAGACAAACAGCTTCATCAGTACTATATCCAACATAACCTTATGGATATTATATATGCTTTGATTATAGAAAAGAGAAACTGACATTAAGCAAGCATATTTTAATGAGTCATTGTCTCATAACTTTATATCTTAAAGCTATAGCTGTGCAAATAGCAAAATTTTGAGTGCGAAGCGAATTCGAATATTTATGTTCAAGTGTGAGTCTAAACAAATATTTTTCAAATAATTTTCGAGTATTTCTTGAGTAATACCATGCCAAATTATGAAAAATATGTGCTGCTAAGCATGGGCAAAGAAATTGATTGCACGCCCACAGTGTCATTCTAAAGCCCTGAAGAACAGTCCAACAGAAAACTGTGCAACACAAAGCTGAGCTAACTTCACTGCAATACACGAAAGCTAGCCTTCCCGCAGTACACAAGTGTTAGTTTCGCCGCAGCACACGGCTGTTATGCGGCGAAGCGTACCACGTGCAGGAAGGGGCCAGTTGTCACGAGACACAGCATATTTTTTTCCCGTAATTACCAACTTCGAATAGTTCAAATAGCGAAAGTTCAGTGTGAATCGAATCGAAGAGCAAACGCTATTCGAAAATTATCCGAAATTTCGAATATTCACACACCCCTACATAAAACTGATTTGCTATTACTGCTACAGCACTAGTGAAATATCGATTGCGTACCTCACATAAAATTGCTGTGCACATGTCTGACATGATTAGAAGTTGTTTGTTGTTGTTTTACGTCCGAAAACCAGTTCTGATTATGAGAGATGCCGTAGAGGAGGGCTCCGAAAATTTCGACCACCTGGGCTTCATTAACGTGCACTGACATCGCACCTAGCACACGGGCCTCAACATTTCGCCTCCATCGAAATGCAGCCGCCACGGCCGGGATTCGATCCCGCGACCCTCGGATCAGCAGCCAAGTACCTTAGCCGCTAGACCACCGTGGCGGGGCTTGATTAGAAGTTGAGAGACTTAAATAATACAAGGATTACAGAACTTACCAGTTGGGAAATTGTGTGTTTCTGCAGTGAATATAATGTGACGCTGTCCACTGAGAACTTTGAATGCACTCCCTGTTGTAGTATCTTTAGGTTGCAGGATCCTGACTTGATAGCCCCGAATGGCACTGCATCAGAAGTGCACATCATTTCTCAAGTATATTTTCTTTAGTACTCAAGCAGTATACCAACAACTTCAGTTAAATGCTTAAAACACCAGTATGAACTTGAAATATACATTTAATGTTGCTATTACATTTAAGAAAGATATGTACTAGCTTAAATTCTGACTCCCTAAAGTTCTTTAATTAACATGCACCTAACTCTAAGTGCTTGAGCATTTTTTTCTCTGACTCTCTTGAAAACTGGCTGAATTGGTTGATAATAGAAGCTGTGAGCTCACTTCAGTGCCTGTGAAAAGGAGCTTGTGGCACTACTTCAGAGAGTTCTGGCTAGAAACTAAGGCGTCATTCGTAAAGAGACACTATTGTGAAGACCTTAGACAACATGTGTTACCTGCTGTTGTCTGAGAACTTGATGACATTGTTGTCATTGCTGGTGTTCTGGGTGGCCGTAATGAGAGAGAACAGTGAATGTGGAACCTCCTTTCCATCCACCACCAGTCGACCCTTGAAGAACCAGTGCCGACTGTGCTCACTGCACATGTTAATTGTAAAAGCACTGTCACCGACACATATTAGTGATTGATGGCTATGTGTCACTCCTGAAGGAGTGGTGTACATTATGCACTACAAGGTGTATGCAGTAATTTGTTCAGGCAACATGAAGGACTTGCTGTTTGTGTTGCAGCAAGTCAATGAGGGGAATCCAATAGGACAGTTCAATATACAATTGCTATCCAACTCCATTTTAATTTTTTGTCAATGTAGATGCAGAACAGCTCAAATACACAAACATCATAATGATACTAGATGTCAAGAAGGCAGTTGCATTCAAGTGATCACGAGCAGTGAATGAGTACAGGTAATGCTTTCTCATAATGCTTTTTCCTCAAAAAGCGAAGTAAAATGATTTTATGAACCAAGTTTAGACATCGTACCTGTTGGACTGGGCTAGATCGAAGCACTCAACTGTAGTTGGGTTCCTCTTGAGCTTGTTTTTGAACAAATCCGTGTAGAAGTCCAAGTCCCAGTTATCAAATGAGAGCCCTTTAAACAAAAGTTTACATTTATCAATCAGACTTCATTATTCACTATTACATATACGTCTTGAATGGTCCCTGCAACTACAGCCACGAGAGCTGACGTCAAAAAGCAAATGGTGCTTGCAGCCCAACATGCCTGGCTATGCATATGTCAAAACAGCTGAGCATCTTTGCCTGCTGAAAGGCTTCAGCCAGATGACCCCAGCAACCAGAGTGTGATATAACAGATGCAAGACTTTCGGTAATACTAGAAGGAAAACAAATAACAGAAAAAGATTAAATATGTACTTGTATAGACAATCACTTCATCTTCCTCTCTTTTTGCTTCACTTCTACTAAAAAAATCCACGATGTAAAGTGCATGTGTCCTCTATCTTCTCTTTTTGTCCACTTTGTCCAGCACAATGTGCTTTCGTAATGCATTGCCAACTTGGCACAATTGCCACTATGCATATGATGCAAAGCCAGTGAGAGAGAAATTGCTTTACCAAGTGGACTTTCTGCGGGTAAACTTGTCTCTGGTCAACCATGTTGTAACCTTCTGCTCTTGTACATTTGTAAATAAAGTTCGTTGTTTTTCATGACGCTCGTCACCTCCAGAGAACAGTGGTGGCTTGTTGTTCAATATAGCTTTGACAATGTCAAAAGCAAGCTGCATCTTAAACAAAGGATACAATGAAACTCCATCAACGCAATTCTGCACAATACAGTGGAACCCCATTCATACGTTTTTCAGCGGAACGGGGGAAAAAAACGTAACAGCCGGGAAAACGCAAGAGTGAGGAAAGTTCCGAAAATGAATGAGAACAGGGCCGCTTTCACTTCAGTTTATTTCAGCAACGTGAGCCATCTAGGTCGCCGACCGATAATTCGGACAGCCGCACGGTACCGCCAGTGCCCCCACAGATGTTGAGACGACCGATAATTCGGACGGTTTCTAGCTCTAAATTCGATAATTCGGACTCCGCGGCTGTCGAGTGCAGAGAATGGGCCGCCATTATAGCCTCCGGCGCCCCGATGAGAGAAAGTATGGCCTCATATCGCAATCGAAACTGTGTATATTGAGGCTTATTTTCAGCTTGACGCGCCAATTTCGGAGGCAAGTCGCCCCCGTCACTGCGATCACCGCATCCTGTTCCGGCACCCCGCGCGTGGTTTGTGATTGCGAGTATGGCTGGTCGTGTCGGGTCTGCGATCGCTCGATAGCGCTTTCACGTTCCGTCTTCTTCAGTACTTGTTCACCATATTTACCCGCATAATTTGCGCCCTCGCATAATTTTCACACCCCTGATAGTTAGCCAGCGTTACAAAAAAAAATTCCTCGCATATCTTGCGCTCGCCGTCCGGCCCGAACCAGCACGCCGGCGTGCGCACTGACAGACTTTGGACAGCCGCGCGGCCGCACCCATCGCTGCGCAGGCAAGCGCAGTCATACGCAAAAGGGGCTGCGAGTGCGATGTCCGTTTTTTCCGATTCTTTTCTCCGGAAGCCCCCGGAGCCCAAAGTACGGTCGCTAGAATAAAAGCACGCGAGTGGGGGCGACTAAAACGGCTGAAACAGAGATCAAACGCGCCCGGCCCATCTCCGTCGCTCGGAGGCGATAACATCAACCCTATCGGGACGCCTGCCGTCGAAGCGGGGAGGAAACGCCCCGCCCGTCTTTAACGCGCGTGAAAAGACGCAAAAGTGGGGGAGGGGTAGTGTCGCTTGGCTGCCAGGCGATCGCATGGCTGCCGAGATAGCGCTAGGCGTGACCAAGATAGCTAGGCGTGACCAAGATAGCTAGGCGTGACCGAGATAGCTAGGCGTGACCGAGATAGCTAGGCGTGACCGAGATAGCTAGGCGTGACCGAGATAGCTAGGCGTGACCGAGATAGCTAGGCGTGACCGAGATAGCTAGGCGTGACCGAGATAGCGCTAGCGATAGGCGCTGGCGCTACTTCAGAGAGTTCTGGCTAGAAACTAATGCGTCATTCGTAAAGAGACACTATTGTGAAGACCTTAGACAACATGTGTTACCTGCTGTTGTCTGAGAACTTGATGACATTGTTGTCATTGCTGGTGTTCTGGGTGGCCGTAATGAGAGAGAACAGTGAATGTGGAACCTCCTTTCCATCCACCACCAGTCGACCCTTGAAGAACCAGTGCCGACTGTGCTCACTGCACATGTTAATTGTAAAAGCACTGTCACCGACACATATTAGTGATTGATGGCTATGTGTCACTCCTGAAGGAGTGGTGTACATTATGCACTACATGGGTGTATGCAGTAATTTGTTCAGGCAACATGAAGGACTGGCTGTTTGTGCTGTAGCAATTTATTTAAGTCAGTGAGTGGAATAAGATAGGACAGTTCAATATATAATGGCTATCCAACTCCATTTTAATTTTTTGTCAATGTAAATACAGAACAGCTCAAATATACAAACATCATAATGATAGATGTCAAGAAGGCAGTTGCATTCAAGTGATCCCAAGCAGTGAATGAGTGCAGGTAATGCTTTCTCATGATGCTTTTTCCCCCAAAAGCAAAGTGAAATGATTTTACGAACCAAGTTTAGACATATCGTACCTGTTGGACTGGGCTAAATCGAAGCACTCAACTGTAGTTGGGTTCCTCTTGAGCTTGTTTTTGAACAAATCCGTGTAGAAATCCAAGTCCCAGTTATCAAATGAGAGCCCTTTAAACAAAAGTTGACATTTATCAATCAGACTTCATTATTCACTATTACATATGTCTTGAATGGTCCCTGCAACTACAGCCATGAGAACTGACATCGAAAAGCAAATGGTGCTTGCAGCCCAACATGCCTGGATATACATATGTCAAAACAGCTGAGCATCTTTGCCTGCTGAAAGGCTTCAGCCAGATGACCCCAGCAACCCAAGTGTGATATAACAGATACAAGACCTTGGGTAATACTAGAAGGAAAAAAAATAACAGAAAAATATTAAATACGTACTTGTATAGACAATCACGTCATCTTCCTCTCTTTCTGCTTCACCTTTACCAAAAAAATCCACAATGTCAAGTGCATGTGTCCTCTATCTTCTCTTTTTGCCCACTTTGTCCAGCACAATGTATTTTCGTAATGCATTGCTAACTTGGCACAATTGCCACTATGCATATGATGTAAAGCCAGCGAGAGAGGAATTGCTTTACTAGGTGGACCTTCTGTGCGTAAACTTGTCTCTAGTCAACCATGTTGTAACCTTCTGCTCTTGTAAATTTGTAATAAAGTTTGTTGTTTTTCATGACGCTCGTCACCTCTAGAGAACAGTGGTGGCTTGTTGTTCAATATAGTTTTGACAATGTCAAAAGCAAGCTGCATCTTAAGCAAAGGATACAGTGAAACTACATCAACGCAGTTCTGTACAATACACCCTAAGGGCTAGTTGGTGAAACATACCTTCAAAATGAAAGGCCTGTTTTTTATTATTATTTTATGGTGTCTCAATTTGCACCTTTCATTCTGCATAATACATTTCAGGAGCCGTACGACTTTTTTTTTTCTTACCATTCAACATATCCTATAGAAGCAATATTATTGTAGATGCAATGGTGTTTACACTTGGTGTTCTGGTATTTCAAGATCTCCTAGCTTTATATTCCACGGTACTATGTACATAGAACTATGCAGTCACGGGGCTTCATTGCAAGTGCTCATCTGAGTGAAGAAAACAGTAGCTTTTTCGACCTTCGAGAAAATATATTTTTGCAGACATTGTAAAGAAGAAAGTTCACCAGTTCACCACAAACTGATGAGCTATTTCAGCATTGCTGAATGTAAGTGTCTTGTTGGCTGTGTTTGTGTAGCATTGAGCAATGCTGCTCTGCAGAGTAGTATTGCTCAACAGCATATGAGCGCCTCCTGTTGAGTTTGTCACAGAGTACTATGCCTATTTTCATACTTTTTTCATGTGCTTTGATTAACGAAATGTTCAGCGGACGCACTTGATATTCTAGTTGCTGTAAAGGTTATATCAATGAGATTCCGCTGTATATCTTACAGTGGATTCCAAGTACACCACACCCGGGCCCCTTTCAAAATATGGCTACATTTACCACACACGGAACCCATGATCTTATTCAGCAGCAGGAAGCCATGCCTCTTAAGCCATTACAGCAGCTAATTAATTAAGAACAATAAACTGTATTGCATCAGCACTTGGTCGTTAACATCGGGTGGAGCTCTCTTTTAGAGCTCCACTGGTCACTGTGGCTTGCCGGGCCTGGTCTAGGGTCACCAGTTTCCTCCCCAGTGCCAGCTCTGAAAGCCATGCCTATTATGAGTTCTTGTCATGAATGCACTAGCCTAGATATTGCATGAGCCAGTGGCTGCTCTGTACATTGGTAAGAACATGTGTAAGTGTGGCCACTGCACCATGCGCATACCGCCGTTGTGTATGCCTGTGAAAAAAATTGTGTGTAAGAGGAACAGCACAAACCATTACCCATGAAAGGACATTAAAGAGAAACCGCAAACTAGTTTAGGCTAGTAAATCATGCAGTCAGTTCTATGTGTATTTGCATTTTTCTGGTGGAAAATGGCAAGTTATTAGTGGATAAAATAACTGCCAAATGCCCTTTTTTATGCCTGTATAACATGATGCTTATAGGATCAGTCTGGGGGTGTTTCCGTGCATTTGGTGGGCACTTTTCTTGCAGGGCGAGTTTGTGAAAGCAGCAGCAAGTTGTCTCCTCAGTTTTAACTATAAAGCAACCTATTATTGATTGTCTATTATGAAGTGGTTCATTTAGGCAATTAACTGCTACATTGTTATTAAACAATTAACTACAGTGCCTAGGAGATACCTTCAAAGTCTATGATGTCATGGGAGAGGTGCAGTATAAGTTAGAGTGACATTCTGTCTTTACACTAGATCTGTTCTGTGCTATCAAGCCTTTGCTCATGATGGTTAGACTGGCCTATCTGCAGGAGAAAATGGTTGTGGAAAAAGGGGAAAATGGTTGTGTGCAAACTAGACAAAGATGCAGAAGACATGGACAAGCACAAAATTTAAACGGAGTTGAAAGTTAGTGCTTGTTCCTGTCTTCTTTGTGAATGTCTAGTTTGCGCACAACCATTTTCCCTTGCAATTATGAACCAACATGGCCAGCAGAAAGTTTTGTTGAACCATAAGGGAGTGTTATCAAACCAGTCAGCCTGACTTATTACTTTTGCTTTAATGCTAGAGAAAGAAAAAAGAAAGACAAAAAAAAAGGAAAGCAAAGTTTACCTAATTCAGCGCTAACCCTTTCCAGGGCTTTCCTCCCATGCTGAAGTATGTCCACCTCTTCCCAGGAGTGAGAGCTGGCGGGGAGCTCAAATGTTGTCACGGGAGTCAGATAGCGAGTCTCTGTCATGCGATCATGCAGCACATCCACAACCTGATTGCAGAACAATTATGTGCTTACATTTAGTCTGCAAGTTTTTCAGTCAGCAAAATGCGTGTATTATCCAGACTGACTGCAGTGTACATTATTAGTATATGGAGCACCACTAAACTGACAGTAGGTGTTTAACTGGGGTCTTCATTTTCTGCTGTCTATACACTATGGTACTCGAAATATAACAAAGCACTGACAGGAACCAGCCCAACTTCTTACTATGATATAAAGCCTTTGAGCTGCATTCACAGGATATGGATAAACTGAACACTGCGACAAAACTGCTTTCATGGTAAACATAGCAATGGAGGTGGAAAAAAGCACACTTGTGCTGCCTGATGAACACCACATAAAGGCAAATCGCTTGGTTCACCACAGATTAAGACGGCACTCAGACGATGTGTTATCTGCTCAATTGTTACACTATCTACTCTGTACAACACAGATAATGCACATAAAGGACTATAGGGCTACTAAAGATAAGGAAGATGGGCTGAAATCAGTTACTTGAGGGGGTGGTACATGTACCAAAGCACTTCTTGTCATCACATAATAATGTCTTGTGGGATCATCTTCAAAAAAAAAGGCCTGGAATGTGCATGTGCCCTAAACAACCTGAACATCATGCTGAACAGCTCTTCTTACAGCATCTTGTGGCATAGTGCAACACTATCATAAAGAATGTTAACACTGTAGTTCTGTTTTACACTAAAAGAAAGACGTGTGAAGATGGCTTTGTTCCCTTTCACCAGAACTCATGGCGGGGCAGGGCGTTACTATAACAGGGGAGGTTACAGTAATACTGCAATTGAACAATGCTACTAGTGTGAAGCCCATAGTCTCTCATAATCAGGATGGTTAAAGCACAACCACACAGGACAGCAAGGAACGTACAATCGCTTGTGTGCTGAACATTGTATATGCACAACTTATTTGCCAGTTTGGGTTTTCATAGTTCTACGGGCCAGTGCCATTGAGGAAGGAGCCAGTTGCCAGTGGTGTAGAGGCAGGAGTCCAGGAGGATGGAAACCTTTTTGCCTAAGCACTGGGATTCGTTAGATGTGTGTTAGCCTGCATGACCAAATATTAAGCATCCTATCATAGACCGAAGTTTCAGTGTGCCAGGGGCCGCGTCAAGTGTCGCTGCCTGCCTACACCTCTCAGGATAGGGAAAATGGTCACACTTAGAGCTAGAACTGGCTATTTATCTTTAGACCAGCTTAATGCATTTGCCTGTAAGTACTGTATTTGAATATGTATAGCCTTCCATTTGACCTTACAAATAAAATTATTGGTGGCAGTACATATTGGGCATTATATTTTTTATCTTTCCTTGCATGTCTTTTTTATTTGTCCAATGTATATGTGTCTAAATCCACTCCCTTCATTACCTTTCGTATGTGACCATGAGCTTAACACTGACTGGAAACAGAAATTTTGGATTGAATGGTACCATAGACATACCTTGTCCTCGTCCTTTCTTGAGAGCATGTAACCATCCCTAAACTTTATCAGATAGCGTGTAGAGCGCTCTATGCGATCGATGCAGTCAAGCCCGATTGTTTGGCAGATTGCTACAGACTGTGTTGATGAAGGTGTAGAGAAGTTGAGCCTGCAAGAAAGGGAAACCGAGTAACAATCGTAGTAATTTTTTTTCTTTACTGTTTGGATTGCCACATGGCATACTATAGTTACATGAAAGAGAGCAGTTCTTCCTAAAAAAGCATGGAAGAGTTGTCGAGCTTACTGTGTATGTGAATGTTAGTCAATATGCCAGTACACTTAAGCACTTTCTTAATATCTAGCATCACATAGCTCTGTTTACATGTGCCTTTGCACACTGACCTTTATTTGCAGAAATTGAATTTCCACAAGATATGTTTTTAAAGCTAGAACAGTGCCCACAAACATCATACACCTAGGTACCATTGTAACTAGTGCTACTCCAGCTATGAATGAAACTTACATAATGCTATTTGCAAAGCCGCACACAAGTACTCAGTGTCACATCTAGCATAACTAAAGCCACAATCACGCTGTCTATGCAGTTGAACCTCAATCACACATCAGAGTAATAAATCATCGGAAATTAAGAGAATAAAATTGATGCAGCTTCCTTCATAATGATGACAAGAGGACATTACAGTAGGATCAAAACGTTGGCTCCTGCTTATGGCTCCTTTTGTAAATTTAATTTCAACCATAGGCCTATATGGACCTTACAGACCCTATATGACCTCTTCTATTCTTTATCATTCAATGTACTTCTCTTTTGCTTGCATGACTAGAAAGTTAATTGTGCTTTATTAATTATTTGCCTACTTGTATCATCAGCACAAATTAAAATGGAAAGAAATCCAAAGCAATTCTAATGCACTGTTACCCTTCCAGATCGACCTGCATTTGCGACACTGGCATAAAAAAATGGAAGATTCAGTCGACTTGTTACATGGAAACTGGTCAAACAGTAATCACACTTCGGGCTCTAGATGTCATTGCCCACAACAGTCGTTCTGATCCAGTACTTCTTCTTTGCATTTAAACTTACGCTGATGGCACATACTGTGGCCTGACTAAGGATATTGCAGGAGTGGGGAAGTTATCATATGAAGTGCAGAAACAAGAAATCAGTCAATATCAATGGATTAATATATTAAGGCAGATCATTCCAATTTTCTATAGTCAAGGGGAAAAAAAAAGGCGAAACTCATCACTACTGGGTTGCTCATCGACAGGTTTATGCTGTGCAGGTATATGCGAAGGCTCAGTGAAATGTGTGTTTATCAAAAGGAGTACAGTAAGAAAGCGGTGAATGTTGCAGTGGTTTGACAGTGAGGTTAGGTTCAAGATGAAAGAGGTTACAGGAATATGAAAAAATAAAGCAGAGGAGCAATACAGCAAAGTGTCTCCCATCTTTGGGACGTTCTTAGGAAAAGACAAGGCACCCAAGTTGGCATTTGCTGTACATCAGTAGTGTGAGGGACTATAGTCTGCTACAGAAGTTCCGTGCAGCACTGTGGAAGCGACGGGCCTCTTCAGCCAATTTGGATGGCGAACACATGTTAAACATGCCCTTCTGCGGCTTGTCGTCTGCCAGTGGTGGGCGCTGCAGTGGCAGCTGCAGCCCTGGAAGGAGGAAAACGAAGCGGGGTGTGCATGTACGAACAATGGCATTTCACCTTGCTTCGGAAGAATTCTGCGCTCAGATGGCCTCATAGCCTCCACGGAACTAGTGAAACAGACTATAGGAACATTTGTGCATAAGGGAATTAAAAGGTGCCACACCTGTCGTGTCACTATAATGGCTACCTCTTTGTTTCGTTCGGTTCTTTTCCATTTCACGATGCGATGCGTCACTAAAGGAAAACTGAGGTTGACAAGGAATGTGTCAATATTTTGCTTTGGCCTTTTTTAGCCTTACGCGAGACAGGACGTGCTGTTTTCAATGAGCCATATAGCAGCTGGCCAGTGCAAACAAACATAAGAGCACAATCAATTAATCTCACCTTGGACCAATTTCAACAAGAAGGCTCGCTGGAACTTTCTGAGGTTCTGGCAGGCTTGTATGCCTGATCAAGGTGAATCTTAAACCCAGGAGTTAGGAGCCAAATCAGACGCTTCAGTTGCTCTTGGTCAAGCGCTTGTTGGCCTTGCACTTGAATGTAGTAGCAGTATTCAGTCAGCAGCTCGTTTGCGGCATCTTGACCAAGGGCCCCATTGATTGCAGTTATCTTACCCTTCAGAGCACTGTCTGAAAGGGCAGGTGACTGGTAGAAGCGAAGAATAGCCATAGCTTTCTGTTGGGAAAGGGCAGTTTGTAGGCCATAATGTGTTTTGTGCAAAACATCCTTATTTTGCTTTATAGTCTCGCAAGGTGTTCTGCAAGAAGAGATTACAGCCTACGAAGACACAGTAGGAGGAAATAGTTGCCATTTTACTATGGGTGGGTTCGTTTGCTTGTTTCTCTTCGTATAATATTTACGTATGAAAGCACTGTCCTTGATGGTAGATATCTTGTTCTATGACACATCACATGCGACTAACAGTTGCATAGAAGGGTGGACTGGGGCACGGCCATCAGAACCACTTTTGGTAGACTTATGCGCTTCCCTGTAATTGTCTGGTTTCAGAAAAGAATATTGGTTTAAACCATGCAGTGAAGCGGTTAGGCAAGAGAGTCAGAATTCTTCGGCCAAAGGGGTAGTGCAAGAGGGCATGACCCATACACAAGTGTTTTACAGTACCCAATACACACATCACAACCCCCCCCTCCCCCTTCTACAATGCTTATTCTACATTAAACTTCAAAGGCAGGCAGTAAACACCTGTGTAAGGCACTCATGGGAAAGCAATCTGCTAGAAGTTGCCAGTGTTTGTACACATTTCCTGAAGCTGTCAGTTATATGATAGTTTTATTTCAGCTAAACTCTTCTGGCAAGTTTTGTGTGTAGGGCTAGGGTTTTACAACAGACTCAGATGGACGGTACCAATGGCACGGCCCACGGATACGCAAGTGAACAGAGTATAGGGGGTATTCATTGACGTCACTGAGGCTGCCATTTTGCTGTCCAGCAAGCACCAGTGAAAGGCTGCGCTTTTTCTCGAACCGGTTATCTCCACAAGCACAGTAGAAGCTGCGAAGTGGACTACAAAATGACGCACGCTGACGTCACGTGAATACCCCCTATAGGGAGAGACTATGGTATAAGCAACAGTGGCAGTGAGAACGAAGGTGAATAGTCAAGTGCACGACATGCATGAACGAATGCATAAAGCCTTTATAAAAAAAAATAGTTCTTGCACTAATGGGCAAGCATGGAGGACAAGCATGGAGGGCAAGCATGGAGGAAAGTTTGCAGCTGACTCATGGTTGACATACTACTGCTGCAGCTCAGCGTATATTTTAATAGGCCACTTTCCCACCAAGCATAGACAAATTCAAGTTTTCAAATTGTTTACAGCTGCAACACCCAGTTTTAAGAAACGGGTCAAGTATATGCAAATGGGAAATTCAAGGGTTTAATTTTGGCATGCAAAGAGTGCTGCCTAGAATTTGCATCATCATACAGTGACTGTACTGTCAGCCATTGCATTGATGATGCAGCATCAAGGCTTATCCCCAATAGTTCACCAATAGTGACAACACAGCACGTTTAAGCTGACTTCAGATCCTCGATGCTTCAATGCGTTTTGACAACAACAGGAACACGCAATAAGACACACAAGTGTAACAAGAGAGATTTATTTGCTAACAAGGCACCTTACGGCATCTCGGTGAAAAATGGTCAGCAGCATATATTATAAAGAATATATATATATTTATCTTAGCCAACAGGGAGCACAATGAGCAATGCCATTTACAAATGCTCGTACAAAAGGTCAACCATGATTTTTGCAACATGGCCTTTGCTGGCACGAATAGTCAGACGGAACATGCGAGCTTCTACATTAGGCTCCAGCCGCATAAGGCACCCGACTTGTTGGCCCCGTGTACACACGATACCGGCACAGACGTAGTTGTTCGGGTTTGGGTCGATGGCTTCGAGCAGCTGCATGCCAAAGCCTTCCAACTTTGTTCTGATGGCAGCAGCTTCCATGGGAAACCGTGCCCGAAAGACCTTTTGTTCCTCTTGTTGTGGCCCCGTAAGGTTTTTCCAGCGAGCAAAAAAGCTTTCAGCATTCATAATCGTTGGTTCGAAGAACTTGTTTAAAAAGACAGGGAGCTTAATTGACACAGATTGGGCACTACCAACATAAAGAAAATGAACGAGCAGTTCTGGAGGTTCTAGGAACTCTTGAAGGCACTCCACACTGACGATTTGTTGAATTTGGGAGCCAGCATCAATCACTTTCTCTACTGGTTTGGCCTGCACAAAAAGCTTGGTCGCTTGGTCACCGCGACAGGACACTGTAGCCGTGACACCCTGCAGCTGAAAGGTGCTCTTGTTGCCGTAGAAGAGGCTCAGGCGGCCGAGGTTCTGCTTGAACTCTGCTCTGACACCGACCTGAATGATGTCATTCTCAAATAAAACGCCAGTGTTGCGCAACACCATTTTTCGGAGACCATCCTCGGCACTAACAGGTGCGGCAACAGGCAGCGCTTCTTCCTCAGGAATTTGCAGTGTAAGTCCCAGGAGGTCAGCCTCCACACCCCCTCCATTTGTCACGGGCAGCTTGGCACTGCTCTCTACAGATCGTGGTGGTGTAGGTGGTGGAGCATTTTCACTTGTAGCTTCCTTAAGACCAGGCTTTCTGCGCTTCAACATTGCAAGTATGGAAGATTCTCTCTCTGGGAAAGGTGGCATTTCTTCTAGCACGGTGGCAAGCACATCAGGTGAGGCAATGCGACTCAGACCAAGGTATTCAACTGAGCGCTGTTGAAGCTCTGCATCGGCACAGCGAAGATTGTTGTCACTTCGCAAGACCTCTTGGATTTCAGCCTTAATTTCAGGAAAAAGGTTAATAAACTTGATGTATGTGGTTAACAAGAGGGCACGTGTTGGAGCACTGCACAGGTGGTACTTGGAATGTAACAGGCGGAACTGAATTGCTGGTGCAGAGCGCTGGTCTCCGGCAACAAGGTTTCCAAACTCTCCAAGTACGTAGCCAGCAACCTTCACCATATTTTCATGGCAGGCTGGCGCCTGAAGTGCCTGAAAGCAAACTTTAGCTGCATAGCCCTGACGTCTTCACGGTTGGCTACAATTTGAACAACACGATACCAAACTTCTTCACTGACGTGATCACCAGCGACACGAATGAGATTGAGCACCACATCAACATACCATGCGTAGTCTGACGCATACTTCTCTGCCAGGATGGCTACCTTAAGCACCATCTCCTCACGAATGGCATAGTCGGCAGTCTCGAGGTAGTTCAACATCTCGCCCACAATGAGTTGTGCATTGGTGCGATCGCACATGGCGTAAAGCAAATCCACCGCCTTCTGTCGGACGCTGACGTCACGCTCCATCTTCAAAGCAGCTACCACTGTCTCCTGGTGTTTCTTGACGGCTTCGTGCGACGAGTCCGACGTGGCCAGAAGACAGAGCCCCTCAAGAGCCATGTAACGCAAGTTTGTCTCTCGGTGCTGCAAGAAATGGCCAAGCTGGCTGCAGGCACGAATGAGGAGGTGTGGCTCGGGTAAAGCTCCAAGCCGGTCCATGTGCAGAATGAGCGAGATGGCTTCGAACAGTACAGCGTGGCGGGCGTTCGAATGCTGCACTTTCTTTGATTTGGCCGGTTCCTGGGCCTTGTTGAGCAGGGATTCGAGGCACTCGTTGAGCCTACCGCGCACGCTAGGCTCCTCGGGAGGTGGGTAGTTCTGTAGAAGCCGCAGCAGCTTCATGCACAGCCAGGGCGCCGGTACGAAGTAGTAGGTGTAATCCTGCAGGTCAGTGTAAGAGGCGTTTACGATGCGACTTAGCCTGGATACGGCAAGCGGTATGCATCCTTTGTACTCCTCCGGATTTTTCTTGACCAGCGCGTCGATGAGGCTGACAGAGGCAGTGACGACGCCCAGGTGTTGGTCGTTGAGTAGGTGGATGATGCGCGAAGTCCACTCGCCACCGGGCACGACATCGGGCAGGGTGCGTAGAAGGCGCAGGAGGCATAGCGCAGCGCTCTGCTTCACCTGGTCCATGGTGTCAGGCGAGACCAAGAGTTTGGGAATGTCGCGGCCGAAAGCTTCGGCCATCTCTAGGTTGCCCATGTTGGCGACGCACTGAAGAGCGAGGTTGGCGTGAACTGGGGTTGCGGGACGCGAGGTCGTTCTTGATGGACTGCACGATAAGGCGCATGAGTTCGTCTTTGGCGTTCATAAGCACCAGTATGAAGAGGTACCCGATCTGCTTTTCAGAGTATTTGTTCGAGCTGAGGAGGTTCACCGCTTCCATGTGACCGAAATCTATGTCGTGCCCTAGAAGGAAGATGAATAGCAACTTGCAGATGTACTTCTTCTTCTGGTAGCCGTCCAGCGTCTTGTCGCCCTTGAACTTTGACCGAATGTTGGCCAATTCTTTGTTGATTCGCTTGGTTTCGGCCTCCTTACTCTTGCAATTGCGGATGTCGGAGATAAACACGGCCAGGCCCCGCATGCCGTCCCCTTTCGCCGGCGGCATCGTGGAGTTTTACGGTCGGCTTTCTCGATGCCGAACAAACCGGTGACGACGCAGCTGCCCGCGAAGAGCCCTCCCGTCAGCTCAGCACGACTTGATGACACCGAAATACGACTCGCCGAAAAGCATACCCCGAGAGCACCGCTGCATGAAGCCGCGAGCAATCACACACCCCTCAAACCGCCCCTCTTCTGCCATCGTCGGGAGGAATGCAGTCACGTGTCTGACGCGACCCATGGCCGCCCAATGGGGTCGCTGCCGCTCCGGCATTAAATGATTAAATGTAGGCGGGCTAATTTATGGTTCACGGCGCTGCAAAGCAGTAACAGGCTCGAGTGTTTCTCTGCTGCTTATTTGTGCTACACTTCCAACGCGGCACAGCCTGGCGCGTTCGTTTGGTACGGGCACTATTTTTTTTCTTCTTTTTCTTGCCGGGAACTATTTGATTACGCGAAAGATAAGACAGCGGCAAATAAAGATATCGCATTTCGGACCTCCTGAAACGGCAGCCGCGGCAGCTGCAAGACGTCAGTCAGAAAGCATAGACGATGCGTTGAAAAATATGGAAAAGAGAAGAACCAAGCTTTCCATAACGTGCCCCACCTTCCTGTATGCGGTCTAGCATCGGCGCAAGCTGGATCTTTATGCCAACCTGTTGCTGCATGCGTCGAAGAGTGCTCACCTACCTCCGGTCGTATTCCTTCGAGGACGGAGGACGCGTCTCAACTGGCTTAGCTTCTTCGTTAGACGAGACGGAAGGTTTCACCCGGCCTTGATTTGACCGCCGCCGGCTACGCAGATAGTGCCTGCGTCTGGTCGTCCGCACCTCCTCACCACTTGAACGATAACGTTTTCCTTCGGGCGCTCCCCGCTCTAGTCGTCCTAGCCTTGCACTTGCACGCACGATTGCCGGCCAGACAGCGAAATCACGCCATGCCTGATCTTATCAGACAACAGCTTACATGAAAGATGCAGCGCTGCTTTAGGAACACTGGAAAACTGAAAGTAACCTCTGGAAATCGGGAAATGCTTTGCGCGTTGCTACATTTCAAGATAGCAGTACGGCGGCGGGCAGAACACGTTTTTGAGATATTACCGGTGTTTTCAATCTCACCCGAGTGCAGGCTAAAGGGTCGTTACCTCCCATGTTACATAATAATCGGAAATTGACCACCTGTAATTACTTCGGACAATGCAATGAGGGATGCACGCCAGTCCTGGCTCCAAATTTTCAGCTAAATAACAGTTCGCTAAAAACGATGTAGAACAGGGAATGTCGCTGGCGCCAACGTTTCGACAAGTGGACTGTCAGGATGGCAACTCATGTCCTGACAAAGGCAAGTCCACTTGTCGAAGCATTAGCTCCAGCGAAATTCCATGTTCTACATCGTTTTTAGCAATCTGTTCATCAATTCAAGCCTCCATCCTTCCCCTGAGCTTCTCTTCTACCTAACTAAGATTAGCTTAAAAATAGGGCATCACTGATGTAAGTATAAACTTGGCATGACCTAAAAGAAAATAAGAGCGTCTCAATGTTTTTGTGTAAAGCAAGCAAAACAAGCCATGGACACCATGGTTTGTATTGAGCAATTCCACGCAGTACAGGTGAAACAATTAGTTTTACTTTGCCTTCAGTCAACAACTATAAACAAACCTGCGGACAAGCAGAGAATATACAGCAATGTACAACGCAAAGAGAAAGAATAATTAGTTGGCAGAACAAACAAAATGTACAGCAAAAAAGCATGGCAGTCAAAAGTAATGGCGCCCTGCGCCGATTCCTCTCAATGAAGTTAGTTCACCTGGTACGACGAGCTAAACCCCCTAAAACTAAGTCCATGGGCAAAATACCACCAACCCGACTTCCTACAAGTCCACACACCAGTCTTAAGAAAACAGTGGCACACTGGCGCTACCGTACAACTTGCCAAAAGAGAAAACAAAAGTTGTGTACTTTCTACAAGCAGGCCTTCCACGAGTACTTAAAGGGACAGAAAATTAAGGAAGGGGTGCGACAAAGAGAGGGGGAAGGGGGGGAAGAAAAAAGAACATGCACATTTACTATATATAAGCGCTCAATAAGAAGAAAAAAAAAAGTTCGCACTTCTACAAAAGGCCCCACCAATTGTTCTCAGATGCTGAGGCACTTGAGCCCACAGTCGTCAGAAGGGACAGCATGTTCGCCCAAATCAAATAAATATAGGAGGTGTTCCCCATGTCCAAGGGGGAAAAATAAAATGCAACTTCAGGGCATGATGCTTTACTCTACAAGGCAAGGCCACTCCCGTGTACCCAGGCTATACAACTCTTCCCGCCAACTAATTGCAGTGGCCTCGACACAAAGCTTGAGCAGTAATGGCACAAAATACTTGCTGCCAGCTGGGACCTGTTTTACACATGAACACTTTTCCAAGTCCGTGAGCTCTTGCACAGAGAGAAAAAAAAAAAAAAAAAGATGTCATGGTGAAATGTCACCGAGTGAGAAATGGGTTCTGTACTGGCAAGAGCGCAATAGGCAGGCACATGACACTTAGGCCTCAGCACTGCACCACAACCAGCTCTGTAAGTCACTGCAACAGTTCTTCCGGAGACTGTTTCTCGGAAAGGACAAAGAGGAAGCAAAGACAAACGAGAGTTCAAGGAGCACTGCAGCAGAGGCACCACAACAAAATGTCTTGCTGTCATGACATATTCTTCCCAGACATAGAAAGCTGGGGCATTGGGGGGAGAGGGTCTTGGCGAGCTCCTATGGCAAAGAGCCCCCGACTGGCACACACTGCAAAATACATGTGGCCCGTTTCCTTTGGCACTTGTCTGGGATGCTGGGAGGTAACATGTTGTGGCAGATGGCCTGTCACTTAGGCTCATCAAAGTCCAGTACGAGCAGTTTCGTCTCTTCTGTGCCGTTTCGTGAGCCCACCGCACACACCAGCTTGGTTGAAGAAGCACGAAGGCGCCACACGACGCCCCCCGATCCACCGGACTCCAGGGCCACGAGGTTGCGCAGAAATTCACCCGTGCGCAGGTCCCAAAGTTTCACAGTGCCATCGTCCGATGAGGTGACCACAAATTTGGAGTTGAACTGGAGACACGTCACTGCACTTTGGTGTTTGTGGGCTCCTGTAAAGGGGGTTAGAAAAATCAAATGCCACTGATGCTCTTCTTCACTTGGCAGCAATAAGAATAGTAACGAGTTACAATTAATTTATTCAGGCAAATTAATGCAATAAAGCCTTGTTGGCACATTTCTGTTTATTATGTTTCCATGGTTCTTGCACTATTAAACGGCATTCCCATGTAATTCCCCTGGGAATTTGCCTCCAGCTTCCCCATGTTTTCCACCCTGGCTGTTAATCTGAAAACAGTAATATAGCACCAATGTTGACTGCTACATGTCACCAGTGAAAATGGTCACAGCATGTACACTGCAGCCACGCAACAGCATACAGCATAGACCGCTTATAACGTAAGTCGCCGGAATCGCGAATACCCGCACTATAACCAAAACAACATTTTTCATGGTCTGCACGTGTGTAAAAACTGTCGAACAGGTAGCGGCGCGTGTTAGACATTCGAAGCACGCGACCGGGCTGCTTTCACCAGCTTAAGGAAAAAGAAAATGATATTTCAAAGATTTATGTCCGCGGCCGCGCTGTGCAAAAAGAAAAGGAAAGTGCGCACTTCCCGCGGAACCGGACTGCGCAGAAACGGGAACTGATTACTACACGCGCTATCCTTCGTTTCCTCTGAAGCGTGCGCGATCGAAAAAACGTAGCGATCGCAAACCGTCATTCGAGTGGTGCACCTGCCATCCATGACTTCGCTTCCGTTGTCGAAGTGATTCGTCCGCGTTTTAAACGCGGCCGCCATGAACCACAGTCGCCCGTGGGACCCTATATATCTGCAGCCAGCACCGAAAAGATATCGCCTGTTAGGCCTAGTTTGTGGGGTCGCGGGCGGCGCACCGCACGGGAAGCTTGCCCTTTACAACACAGGGATCGGGTGCACAACAAATCGCGCTTGCGGGGTGATTCAAGGTCAGTGCGTGTGAAATGATTAAAAAAAAGAACTGGGGACAAACACCGGTAACACGGACATCATGCGATCGCGGGCGCGCGTTCCGCGTTATGAGCTGACAAACGGCGGTAGCAGCATTCTCCGTCACCTTTGGCAATCCTATCCTCACGGGGCATGCACGCGACGCGCTACTGACGTGGCTTTTTTTTTTTTTCTTGTTCCCTCCGCTCCTTATTCATTCGTTCCGCACTTTTTCCTCCTCCGTGGCGATTCGTTGCACTCTTCTCGGACAGTGCACTTCCATTGTGAAGCCTGCTCCCTACCTCAATTGTCCACTGATTTCTGGGCAGCCGCATTATAACCGGTCTTTCAACTCACGGAGCTGCACAATAAGCGGTATGCCTACACATTAAGTTCTATGGGAGGGTAAACAGGGGGTCAGAAAAAACCGCATTATAGCTGGTCCTGCACTATAAGCGGTTACGTTATAAATGGTCTCTGCTGTAAACTGTTACGGGGTCATTACAATAGCAGACTCTGGTGGTGATGTTGTGCGCTGCTATTACTGGTGTCCACTGCAGCTATCATGCATGATGACAAAAGAACTACATGTCTAGTTTCCTTTTTTTTTTTATAAGAAAAAGCCATATCACCTGTCTTGCCTTACTAGAGCTTAACCATGTGGCTAACTGCTGGCTGGGAAAGTATGTGCATGTAGGCTTCCTAAAAGGAGTGGAAGCCCACATGCTATCTGGCCCAACCTGACGAATAAATAAGATGGCTCTGATAAGCTTCACTGCCACAGCACCTTATTTTCTTTATGGCCCCACACTGCCCATGCACGTGCGCACACGTAAAAATTCCGCATGTAAAATAATTACTGACTACATTTTTCCAGCTCATGCATTTTTACCCCCTGGCCCCAAACAAAATGCAACGGAGTTCTCCTGTATTGCTGAAGAAAAAAGGCAGCCTGTGTTCCTGGGACATGTCTTTAAACTACATATGTAATTCGATTTTAGTGTACTAAGAACGAACAGACAACACAAGCTAAAGAGCATTATTATCAGCTCCAAATAGAGGAATTGTTTGATTTGTGAGGAACAGAAGAACAACATTCCCAGTAGCTAGCCGTCCACACATGGGTATTCGGCATAACATCAAAAATCAGATGTTTATTATCAAATCTATTCTTCATTTGGTGCACTTTCTGGAACACTATAAGCCTCAACTTGTTATGAGACGCACCTATCCATGTTTTACTTGATGAAATATAGTTATTCTAAATGCCATATAGGATCCAAATCAGGGCACTCAAATTTCGTACACAAAAATATTTATGCGAAATTCCAGCTCAGTAAAACTTGCGTCAATGATCCTTTCAGACACACAAAACTGATATTTACAGCACTGCACTTGAAGCCACTGAAAACCTTTTCCTTTGATGCGCTATTAAATAGTTCAGCCACACTGAACAGGCAGTGACCTCTGCGTCACAATTGTAAGCCTATGAATAACTCTTCAGCCATTTAAGCTTCTTAACCATGTCGGTGGCATTGCCTCTGCTGCGTGGTGGCCTCATTATTGAGCACAGCCCCACCACACTGGTCTAGTGGCTATGGCACTCAGCTGCTGATACAAAGGTTGTGGAATCAAATCCCGACTGCGGCGGCTGCATTTAGATGGAGGTGAAATGTTCCAAGCTTGTGTGCTACTCTGCAATGTCAATGTA
Source organism: Hyalomma asiaticum (assembly GCA_013339685.2). Taxonomy (NCBI): domain Eukaryota; kingdom Metazoa; phylum Arthropoda; class Arachnida; order Ixodida; family Ixodidae; genus Hyalomma; species Hyalomma asiaticum. The sequence goes on from CM023483.1 coordinate 59,991,751, forward strand.
CGTCAAAGAATGCCAGATGGTCCAAATCTCCAGAGCCTTCCACCATGGCATCTCCCAGTCATATCGTGGTTTTGGAATGTAAAACCCAAGAAATTAATCATGATGAGCACATATACAGTAGAACCTTGCTGTTACATTCTTCAATGCTGCGTTTTCCTGGCTGTTAAGTCATTTTCGGCCAGCCTCGGCATAGCTTCCATAGGATCCAATGCATTGGGAACCTCACACTTACGTCGTGACTGTGGGACAACTCCTGGATGTTATGTTGCGAAGCGGACGGCGAGCTGGACAAGCGGCCATGAAAGAGTATGGCCGTGTCGACTTGTCACGCTATTTGGCCTCGCCCGACCCACAGCTGCATCTGTGAACACCGCTCAACTTGTCATGACAATCAGTGTCATGCCTTGATGGCTTCGCACAAGCGGAAGGTGCTTTCCCTTTATGAAAAGCTGTACAGTAGAACCTCGTTATAACGAAACCGGATATAACGAACTATCGGATATAACGAAGCAATCGCCATTCCCCTTGAAATTCCTACAGATGAAATTGATGTTGGTTATAACGAACTAATGGTTATAATGAAGTAATTACCACTCCCCGTCAACTTCGTTATAACGAGGTTTTACTGTATATACATAATGCAGTTGATAAGCAACCAGTGTGGAAAAAAAAAAAAGTTGACATTGCTAAAGAGCTTGGACTACCACCGTCACCACTTGAAGGGATCCACAAATGAAATTGCAGTTAAATAAAATGTGGTGCAGCCTGGCGGTGAAGCCTTGGTATTGCTTTCTGAAGTCTGAATTGCTGCACGTCGACTGCCGCTGCTCATGACCAGAACTTGGTTAAAATTACAGTCAATACATAAAAACGCACCCCAGCCTTATTATTACCACAAAAACGCCAAAGCGTCCGCAGGCGGCCGTAATGAGAGAATAGATAGTGATAGTGATGTGGCTACAGGCGGTGCTAGCCTGGCAGACCTGGCCGGCAATTGCTCCGCCCGAGCGTCTCTGTCCATGTCGCACGAGTCATCACGTTTCTCATCGCCACACACAAAGCGGCTTATCATTGCATTTCTCCCTCATACCTGTGCTGAGCCTGAGCCTCCCAGTCGTGCGCGCTGCATGACGTCAGAGTTGCATCGCGGCAATCTTGGAGACAACGCCCCGATCATGCTTAGGCTTAGCTGCGCCAGCCTGCACAGCATGCATGGCAGCACGCAGCAGCATGTGTGAGGGAACTGTGACAGCACAGAGGAATGCAGCACTGCGAGTAAGTGATGTTACCACTGCTTGCAAGCGGCTACACCCGGCAACATGTGGCAGTTTTATCGGGATGCAGGAGTTACGGATCAGTGCGTCGAACGTCTTCGAGACACCGTGGATCAGGTGAAGCGGGAAAGCCACAGCGCGGCCGTTCGAGGGACTGCAGGGGTTCAAAGTAGGCGGTGCATTCATTTCAAAGTAGGCGGTGCATTCATTGTGTGAGTGCATCCATTATGCGAGTTCGGCATTTGTTTTTATGAATGTGAGAAGGTTGATTACTAAAGACTTTTTTCCATATCACGAAAAATGGGTGCACACGTTACAATCTATGTTTAACTTTTTTTCTTTTTTTGGTCGCGGGAAACGGGTACGCGTTACAATCGAGGGCACAGTAGAATCGAGTGAATCTCCCGGATTCCGTTTCTGCAAATTTGGCGGGTATCTTTTCAGTACTCGCGGTTTCCGAACCCTCCGACTACCGCCGTGATGCCGCGCACAAGATTGAGGCACAAAAGTTTCGTTCGTCTACCAGCTCAGGTCAGTTATACTTTTTAGATTTCACGACAACTAAAGTTTCGCTTTTCACCGTCAATTTCGTTGTAGCGAGAGTCGACTGTAATAGTTTTCAGATATGTTTTGTTTTCCAGTTCTCATGAAGATTGTATCGATGACACTCCATTGCATCAAGTTTTTTTACAGAGGCTCTCTAGCACTTTTCTCACGCCTGTTATTTACTTGTGGGCTGTGCAAACAGATGGCTGGGTATAGTTTTCACACAGGTCAAACATGCAATATCAATTGTCTTAGTACTTTAATCGCACAATGAAACCACCACATTGCCGCTGACCACATCGTGTAGTGGCGCTTGCCAGAACTATTTACGGCCGAAATGACAACATAGCGTACAAGGCTGTGATTGGACAAAAGTAAAGTTACTAAAGTACTCATTAAAGTAGAACCTGTCATGCGCTGCAGTTTTAAATCACCATTGTCGGCTGAAGTTCACAACCATGTGTGCTTTGAAATACACAATCAGTAAGTAGTTTCAGCTGCCCCATGTTGCCGAGCGAAGTTTGAAATGATGGTTAGGTGGCAACACTGACGAACAGAACTTCATTGTGGTTCTTGCAGCATTTGTGTGCCCATACTTTTGTCTATACAACACCGAAATAAAAAACAGTCACTTGAAAGGTGTTAGAGTCACAAATCTCTTGTTACCAAAGGCTTTCCGAGAGCTGCAAAAGACTACCACCCACCAGCCAGAGTTTGCAGGCACTGGCCAGTCACTATGTCCCAGACTTTGACGGTGGAGTCGGCGTTGCCTGAGACGAGAATGTTGTTTCGGAGTTCCATGCCAGAGGTAAGTGACTGGTGACCCATGAGCTGGTGACGGCAGGCACCAGTTTCCACGTCCCACACTCGGATTGATGTGTCCAAGGAGCCACTGACCACATGTACCCCATCAAACTGTAGCGAGTACACCCGATTTGTGTGACCCTGCAAGTGTGGGAAAAAAGAAGTTGCACATTCAACAATGCATCGCCAAAACAACACGAAAATTTTGAATACCTAAATTTTGAATCAAATACAAATATTTTAGACACTCGAATATTTGTGTGCCCCTAATAACATCTTTTGCTAGCAATGTCAATAGCTACCAACTGTGCCCAAGGTCATGTATAGAATCCTTGTACAACAAGTAATGTGTCCATTTTGTTCAGCAGTAATGAAAGTTTCTTTTTTAAAACTTCAGTTACAATATTACGAAGGTTTGAACTTTTTTTGCGCACATCCTGGAACTGGGCTTGTTACTTGGCCTGAGCACTCACTGCAATTGGCCTCTAAAGGTGAACTGGGTACCATGAAAACGAAAAGAGGTGCACATAGAGGGGAAACATGCTCACCTGCAATGTGTGAAGACATTCCTCTCTCCGAGGGTCCCACACTTTGACCATGTAGTCATACGCTCCACTGACTACCAGGCGGCCATTGTACTGAACACAACGCACAGCTGCAACATGGCCCACGAGCACGTGCAGGCACTCTCCGGTTTCAAGGTCCCAAACTCTGAGTGTTGCGTCTCGAGATCCACTTACCACTCTGGCAGGATAAAAAGGAAAACAATGTTGTCTTGCATAATTCATTAGCAGAACATTGCGAAACATTAGCAAGCTTTAAAGGACAAAAAATATAAAAAACTTATGACTTTCAACTCAGTTCCTTCGTACCCATTAGTTTATTAAGTTGAAGCTGTATTTTATAGCCTCTAAATAATTTGGACATGTTGAAAGTAGCACAACATATTCCAACCACCATCAATATTTTTTTTCCATATACAATGTCTACATCTCCCACAGTATCACTCAGCTTAAAGGAACACTAAAGCCAAATATCAAGTCAGCATGAACCATTGAAATAACATTCAAGAAACATCTTAGTGGGCTTTTTGCGCCATGAAAATGCCTATTTTGTACAAAAGTCATATTTTAGTGGTCAGCATGTCGTTAGAAAAATTCAAACCACGCGCTCTGAATGGCCTGGTCATGTAGATTCATCGTTTTCCCTCTCTAATGGCCGGCGGTCCAGCCAGCTGTGCGAGAGGCAGGGGTACACTGGCTAGCAATGGAAGCTTTAGCTACTGTTGTGAGCAGACGCCGCCGTCAGCAGCCACGGAAAAACCTGTTCCTGCGACACACCCCGCTGCATACCACAGCTATGCTGACAGCTACGGTGCACCACAGCTCCGGCCGACCACAGCGTTCTGTGATGGTTGAAGCTTCTTGCAGTGGATCTTGTCTGTTCTTTTTTTCTATGAGCAGAACGGAACTAGGCAAACAGCCCGTCATTTAGTGCATTTTTTATTTAATACTGGCAGTTTGAGCACCACTAACCTTTTTTCTTTCTTTCTTGGCAGGCCTCCATTACTGGAGACAGTTGTAAGATTCGCCCACTTGTGGCACTAGCTGTGCCCTACACGGACCTAAATTTCTCTATGACTAAAATGCTGTTTAAGATAATAGTATTGACATTTTAGATTTTCTGAAGCATTTGCCCGTCATTCTGTCAAGAAAATGTTTGCCTTTGGTGTCCCTTTAAGGAAACGCCACAGCAGTACTCAATACAGTGGAATCTTGTTTACGATCTTCATGGGAGCCAGAAAAAGTGTATCACCCAATAATCATATCAACCAAATGAAAATATATTGCACCTATGGTGTGCCGGAAAATCGTAATATCCCGAAAAATGTATTAAGCGGGAGCGTGTCAACAGGGGTTCACTGAAATACGCAATAAATAAACAGCTGAGCTATAAACAGTTTTCCTAAATTGTTTAGCAACTGTTACAGTGAGTTAAGAGGCAGATGGCTATGGACACTCACTTGTTTCCGTACAAGTGCATGCATCGCACTGTCGATGTGTGCCCATAAAGTGTGTGCAGGCACATTCCCGTGTCAGCATTCCAGACGCGGAGGGTGCGGTCAGTGGAGCCGCTCACTACCAGGGAGCCAGCCATTTGCGATGACCACACACCACCCGTGTGGCCAATGAGCGTGCGCAAGCAGCGCCCTGATGTTGCTGACCAAACTTTGAGCGTGTTGTCGTCTGAGCCACTTACAATGCGGTTGCCTGAGAATTGCAGGCATGTTATGACGTGGTCCTCGTGACCCCGCAGTACCTGCAAAGACAGCGGCAAAGGTGCCAAAAATGAGTAATGTCCCACACTTTATAAAAACGCTTGACCTGGTAGGTTTTAACCAAGATGTGGGGTTTCACTTTTTGAGGCTGCGCAGTAGGCTAAGCTGGTTGTTCTAGTGGTGGAGGCATCCTGCATTAAGGGGGGACGCGGCTTTCGAATCGCGAAAAATGCCAAAAAGATCGATTTTTTGAAAATAGTGTGTTCAGTTTCTGCAACTCTTTCTCTCACCGATTCCAAAATATCTTTGTTGAAAACCGCGTAGAAATGCCCAAAATAATTCATTTCAGTAGCGAAGGAGGCGAAAATCATCACGCAAATAACGAAAAAACTGCGTTTTTCAAACCGCTATAGCTCCGCGACTTCGCTACCGGCCGCCGCCATCTTGGGCGCATTGAAAAGAGCAGTTCTCCGTCTTCAAATTTCCCGCTTCAGCTAGCTCCTCCCCGCCAAAACAAGCGCACAAAAAGCAAATGTTCCAAGGTCGTTTTGAGGGCTCCGACTGGCCGCGTCCGCCATATTGCCCGAGCGCGCTTCGCTATTGGTCTGACGCTCCCACGTGGGGCGAACATCGTCTGCTGCTTGCGCCTTCCGAAGTTACGGCTGTCGAGTGGCGCTACGTAGTTGCGTGTTCGCACTCGCTCTGTTGTAACTGATCGACGCTCATTCAGAACGAAACTACGTTTTAGTTTGGCAGGCGCACGGGACACACCCGCCGCGCGTACGATCGCGATCAGATAACGGCGGCGTGTCACGAACATTGCGAAGCGCGTCTCGGACCGACAGATAACGGACCCGCGGACGTTCCGCTTATCAGCAGCGCGGTCGCGTCGGACCTACGAAGGCCATCACGTAGCGGCACCGCGGACTCGCAACCGAGCATTACGTGCGGTACTTTGAAGCCCCGCGCCGTACCAACGCACACCGCACGCCTACGGCTCGGAGTCGCGCTAGGCCTAACTGCGCATCGGCTGCTGGCGCAGCAGCCGAGCACGTCGCACGGCGGCTTTTCGGATCAGCGGCAATGCATTTCGGGTATTTCGGGCATCGGCTACTCAAACCGAGGCTAGGCACGTTACGCGCCGACTATTCGGAAACGCGGCTCGGCATTTCGCGCAAACGCCGCGACCAAGCACAGCGCGCGTGGACGGACCCCGCGATCGCTCAGATAGCGCTCACCTCGCGGACAAATGAAGTGCGGTCAGCGAGCGCTGGTAGTGCAGTTTAGGTGCATTTTATTCCTTGCTTAGTATCACTGAAAGTTCTTGTGAACGTTCTGACACATTGTATATTGTATGACTCGCAGAGTAGCCAAGGGAGGGGGGGCGGTAGGGTGAAACTGCAGCTACCTGGGGTCCTTACCCTCCACAGGGCTGCCGAAAAAGACGCTCAGCGAGCAAAGAAGTCATAAAGCATGCATGAAATGAAAGGGCAGAGACCCAAAAGGTTGCCTCCACACAAAGATACGAAGAACTACAGTGCTGGTGCATTCTAACAAATGCAAATGACTTCGAAAACTTTGATAGGCGTTTTCTCACAACTGTGTTTTGGACATTGTGCACTGCTCGTGGAAAGAGTCGCACGGGAATGACTGGACCAATTTTGATGCCGTTTTTTTTTCCTGAATCCCTGAACATTGCTTGAGGGTCTGACATTCTTCGATTTCTTGTTTATGGCCCAGTTTTTTTTCTAGAAGATGATTTGTACATGACACTGTTTCTGACAATGTGTGTAGGCAACCATGATGGTCTCTATAAAAAAAAAGAGAAGCCATAAAAAAATTCTGAGAGTGTCAGACCCTGTAGTATTCTTTTGAGTAAAGATCAACACCATTTGCAGCTTCCTGGCACGTTTTGTTACAGCGCTAGGCTTTCCACGAGCAGACCATATAATTGGACTGTGTAGCGTGATGTAACTTGGGAACTACTCAAGGTATCATGATGAAACTGCATATTTCCCTATTCAAGACACTTATGAGTATGCATGCCAAATTTCATTGCTCTAGGTCAACAAACAAAAAAGTTTTTTTTGAACGCCACCTCCCTTAAGCTATTGTTGGGTTGTTTAAAAGTTTGAGGGTCAAACTTTTCTGCCATATGTTAGCCTTCAAGGTTATTTTCTTTACAGATTTTAAAATCTTCAGAGTGATCCACTTCAAAATATTTTCTACCAACTTTTTTAGAGTGCCCAGTAGGCAGCAAAAAAATATGCTTTCCATTAGTGGTGCGCGAATATTTAAAATTTCAAATACATTATAACCTTGATGATACGATCACAGTTTATACAAATTTCATGATCATATGAATTTTTGAAAACCCCTGGACGGCCTAAATTATACTGCATACACTATGGTGGGCTTATACGAAAGGTTTCCGAATGAGTCACGGTTCATATGAATGCGGAAACCGTAGCCGCAAACAAGCGGGCCGGCACAGCCGCTATAAGGGGAAGTACCGTCCGCGACCGCTGCAGCTTAATTCTCCTTTCCACCCATGTGCCCCCTTCAATCTCCAGTCTCTGTAGGGACAGCAGTTGCGAAAAGTAAGGCGAGGAAGCAGGAAGCCGAGCGCTTACCGTATTTACTCAATGCTAATGCGCCCTCGATTCTAACGCGCACCCGTTTCCCACGAACAAAAGAAAAAGTAAAACATCAATTGTAATGCACTCCCACTTCCCGTGACAAAAGAAAAAAAAAATGTCTTTAGTAATCAACCTTTTCACATTCATGAAAACAAAGGCCATACTCGCGTAATTAATGAACGCACTCGCATAATAAACGCACCACCAACTCTGAACCCCTGCAGTCCCTCAAACGGCTGCGCTATGGCTTTCCCGCTTCACTCTATCCGCGGTGTCTCGAAGACATTCGGCACGCCGATTCATAACTCCTGCGTCCCGATACAACTGCCACACGTTGCCGGGCACAGCCGCGTGCGAGCGGTGATAACATCATTTACTTGCAGTGCTGCATTCCTCTGTGCTGCGCAGGCTGACGCAGATAAGCCTAAGCATGGCGGGGGCGTGGTCTACCACATTGCCGCGATGCAAATCTCGGACGTCATGCAACGCATACGACTGAGAGGCTCAGGCCGCTCAGGCTCAGCACAGTTATGAGGGAGAAATGCGATCATGAGCCGTTTTGCGTGTGGTGATGGGAAACATCTCCCGTTACAGTTGCCCGCGAACGCTACCAAAAGCCAGTGTGGCTGGGCGTTTCAGAGGTTGCATCAGCGACGTAGCGACATTGGTTGGCTCCAAGACAGCCAAGCCAGCGCGACGGGTACCATCAGCCTACACATCATGTGCGTCGTGGCATCGTTGAGCGCGGGACTGGCGGTGACATAGAAGCTACAGAAACTATGTGCGCCAAAGACCACCACACCCCTGTGTCGTTCGTTTGTTTGCACTGTCATTCGTTTGCACTCGATTCTAACGAGCATACAATTTTTGGACTCCTTTTATCAGAAAAAAGGTACATGTTAGATTCAGGTAAATACGGTATTCCTCTACACGAGCGCACTGGGTCCCGTGACCATCATCGCCGGGATGCGCTCGCCAGCACACGTGATCCATGTTGGCGAAGTTCGCTGGCGCGAGGGCAACCGCTGCCGCACCTCTATTTTCCAAAGTAAAACTGTACAAGCGCGAGTTTGAGGACAATGGGCAGTGCTTTGCTTCGCTGTCGCTTTATTACAGATGCAGAAAAGGTAATTATACAACAGGTAGTCTGCTTGTTCGGTCCACCACCTGATCACCAGTTGATCCGATCCTTGTGATAACCATCTGCCTCTATGCATGTGTCAGAGCTGAAGGGGGGACGCGACTTTCGAATCGCGAAAAATGCCAAAAAAATCGATTTTTTGAAAATAGTATGTTCAGTTTCTGCAACTCTTTCTCTCACCGATTCCAAAATATCTTTGCTGAAAACCGCATAGAAATGCCCTACATAATTCATTTTACTAACGAAGGAGGCGAAAATCATCGCGCCAATAACGAAAAAACTGCGTTTTTCAAACCGCAATAGCTCCGCGACTACGCTACCGGCCGCCGCCATCTTGGGCGCGTTGAAAAGAGCAGTTCTCCGTTTTCAAATTTCCCGCTTCAGCTAGCTCCTCCCCGCCAAAACAAGCACACAAAAAGCAAATGTTCCAAGGTCGTTTTGAGGCCTCCGACTGGCCGCGTCCGCCATATTGCCCGAGCGCGCTTCGCTATTGGTCTGACGCTCCCACGTGGGGCGAACGTCGTCTGCTACTTGCGCCTTCCGAGGTTACGGGTGTCGAGTGGCGCTACGTAGTTGCGTGTTCGCACTCGCTCTGTGGTTGCTGATCGACGCTCATTGAGAACGAAACTACGTTTTAGTTTGGCAGGCGCACGGGACACACCCGCCGCACGTACAATCGCGATAAGATAACGGCGGCGTGCCGCGAACGTTGCAAAGCGCGTCTCCGACCGACAGACATCGGACCCGCGGACGTTCCGCTTATCAGCAGCGCGGTCGCGTCGGACCTACGAAGGCCATCATGTGGCGGCACCGCGGACTTGCAACCGAGCATTACGTGCGGTAGGCGGTACTTTGACGCCCCGCGCCGCGTCCACACACACCGCACGCCTACGGCTCGGAGTCGCGCTAGGCCTAACTGCGCATCGGCTGCTGGTCGAGCAGCCGAGCACGTCGCACGGCGGCTTTTCGGATCAGTGGCAAGGCATTTCGGGCATCGGCTACTCAAACCGCGAGGCCAAGCACGTTGCATTCGGATACGCGGCTCGGCATTTCGCGCAAACGCCGCTACCAAACACAGCGCGCGTAGACTTGGACCGCGCGATCGCTCAGATCGCTCACTTCGCGGACAAATGAAGTGCGGTCAGCGAGCACTGGTAGTGTAGTTTAGGTGCACTTTATGCCTTGCTTAGTATCACTGAGAGTTCTTGTGAGCGTTCTGACACATTGTATATTGTATGCCTCGCAGAGTAGCCAAGGGAAGAAAACGGGGGGGGGGGGGGGGTCGCGTGAAACTAGCTACTCAACCTCATGCCTCAACTTCATGCCTCATGAAATAAAGTACTCAGAAATCAATCACAGTAACTATGTCTTTACCTTGACTGTCTCTTAATTCGGGAAGGAAGTATAGCTGTCATGTTGAGAGTCATGTGTTGCGATCATAATTCTGTGATTATTCATTATTGTGTAATCATATGCAAAACCACTAATTACATTTAGCATGAATCCAAGAAATCTGGTAAATTACTACAGTTAGTGGACCCAATTGTATAACAAACTTTATATTCTGCAGTGTCTGTTACACCACCCCTTCATGCAGGTAACTTGCACTGAAATTTATGCATATACAACATGGTCATTGTAAATCATAAAAGGAGGCCATAAAGAAAATAAAGATGGGCAACAAAGGCACACCAGATGGGAGGCCACATGTCCAACAAGTCTAATGTCAGAAAACAAGGAAAAAATTACAGTAATGGTGTGCTTGAGAGAAGTTAAGAGATGCTTAAACTTTAAGAGCACTTTTCTCAAAACAGTTTTTTCGGCATGTCGCTTAGCTCGTGGAGCAGATATCTTGGCAACTCCTTCACAGATTTTGATTCCGTTTGTTTTGTAAGGTTCCTTGAACTCTGCTTCAGGGGGAGACACTCTTCTTTTTTCATTTTAATGCTTTAAAATTTTTTGGCAGGGTTTCTAGTTTCCAGTGCAAGTGTGCTTATTGCAGTGTCGCTAGAAAAAACCTGAACTACATATCTTTGTGTTGTAAAAAAAATATTTTGGGAGTGTCACCCCCTTCTGCATACATTTGGCTGTGCATCCAGTGTTTATGAACTTTTTGCTTAGTTTTGTAAGTACTCCAGACCCTCCACGAGGTTCGCTAAAGGAATAATTTGTCATGCAAAAAGTTTTTGTTGTATCGCTTTGAAATTTTTATGAAAGCATCACAGAGCAGTTCTTAGTGTCTGTGCCAATTTTTATCAACATACACCAAAAAACAAGAAAGTTTGTACCGAAAGCCACGTCCCCCCTTAAGGACGCGGCCCTTGAAAGTCGAAAAATCGCGGCAAATGCGATCTTTGGAAAACTGCATATTTGGGCTCAGTGTATAATAAACTACCTATCCTGTAAATATCAGCGCCTAATTCAACGTAAAATCACCCCAAATCACGTATATCGCGAGCCGCGGCACCCTCTGCGCTGGCCAAACGCGCGCCGAAACATCCAACTTCGAGCAAGCGCCGTTTTCGCGCCATTCAACCTACGGCCGCCATTTTGGTTTTGTTTTGTTCGTAAATTCCTGCGCTTTTTTCTTCCACCATCGGCGGGAGCGGTGGTGGCGTGGTCAAAGCCCGATTCGCTTATGATTGGGAGCTCGCGGGGGCTTTCGAGTTTCCCGCGTCTCACACGCGAAGCCGCGATTGGGCTAAGCGTGCGCTCCTCGAGGAAGTGGGGGGGACGCGCGACTGCCATTGGCTGCTGCGCGCGATGACGCGCCGTTCTCCTCCGGCGGTCGCTCTCTGCGTCGTCTGCTACGGCTAGGCCTAGCGCCTGCTCCGTTGCTGTCGCCGTGCGGCTGGTCACTGTTTTCGTTATCGCGCGCGGTGCTTTCTTAAGCCGCCTCCCCGCTACGATCTCTCGTCGCGCTTTCGCGTGATAAGCGCTCTGCGTCTGCAAGATCGTATCGTGATCGTGCGCGCCGGCAATAGGGACGCTACACGCGTTCGGCTGTTCCGTGCGCTGACGCATTACGTCAAGGCTGATTCCACGGGGAAGCGTGCTACCCACGACCACGACTAGCCTTATCATGCCGAAGTTGCTTTTATTTATCAGTGCAAGGCGACTGCAGCGATGTTTCCAACTCCTAGGTATTCTGTGCCATTGATAGATGAGGCGTAGTTGCCGATGTTGAAGCGCGTCTAGCATATCGAATCGGCATCGGCGATTGCAACCCGTTTATGGATAATGACGGAAAACAAAACCAGGAGAATTGGAAAAGAATAGCAGTGCAGAAAAATGACACTTTGTTACCCTTCAGCGTTATTTTAGACACAGAAATGTGCTCGTAACTTTAAAAGCACGTTTTCTCAAAATGACCTTTTTGGCCAGTGAGGCTGTTTAGTCGGGCGATATCTCTGGAACCGTTCATCTGATTTCTATCAGTTTTATTTTATTGTGTACCTTAATAAATTGCCCACACAATGATAAAGCCGCTTTTTAAATTTATTGTCTGTAATTTGTGATAATTAAAATTTCATTGATAAAAGCCAAATGGCAAACACTAAATCCAGTGCTCTGCTAAAAATTTTCAGCAAGGAAATTTAAATAAAGAGCTCTGTCTTAGTGTAGAGCACCCATCGAGGAATCACCATAGTGAATTTCACAGTGATAGCACATTTACCAAATTCACCAGAGCCTGACTAAGAAACCCATGTGGACTATCTTGATAAATGGCTGTAACTTGGGAACCAGTGAACATAAATGCATGAAATTTTGTGGTTATTCAAATGGCTTTGCTATTAGCCTACCCTGAAAATTTCATTAGGATATCTCAACAAACAAAAAAGTTGCCCTTCCAAGGTAGCCTCCCCCCTTAACAATACGACTAATTGCTCACAGCCTGAGCTCTTGTGGTGCAGTCACCTTGTAAAAAACGACAACTAAAAAAAATTGTGTAGCAAATAAAAAAATCTAAGAATGTCACGCCCTCTACCATTCATCATAGAGCTCACAGCACTTTGAAAAAGCTTTCTATCACATTTTTTAAGCGACTGAGGCTAGGAACAAGGTCAGAAGGAGGACATTGTTGTAAATCAGAAAGTTTTAAAGATAAGCTCATGAAATTTATACAGTAGTATCACAGAATCATTGCTAATAAGTCTACCAAGTTTCTTCAAAATCCATAGAGAAATAAGAAAGTTAGTTTCCAACGTCACGTCCCCCCTTAAACGTTGCTTTCATTGGACGAGTGTAACCTCGCTGCTCATGAGCATGGTGCAATTGGGCCGTTTTCTTTCCTAAATACTCTGTACAACATAGGCCAAAGGCCAATTCACTTAAAGACACCCATTCTAGTGGCCAGCCTACCTTGGGTTCACGTATGGGCTTACAGCGCCAGTTCATCTCTACGTAGTGATGCCGCATGAATGCCAGCTTCCATGGTATAGGTGCTGCAGAGTTGGGTGAGGATGGAGATGTGGAGCAAGACGACAGCCGTCGGCCAAGTACCTCCTGCACATCATCAAGGCCAGCTTCTCGGCACTTCTCACGCCACAGCAGGTTGTCCTCTGCCAGGATGCGCCAGTAATGGCATGTCTGTGCTGCACGCAGCAGGTCTCGAGGCTCCAGGAACGACAGCACATACAATGCCAACTGCAAACCGTGGGTGGGAAAATGCAGTGTGTGAGACGCATAGGTGTAGCAACTCCCTTCCTGAAATGTCATCACCACATCACCATCATCAGCCTGTCTATGCCCACAGCAGGGCACGCCATAGGGCTCTTTCATATTTCTCCATTAAACAAATGAAGAAAATGTGTATCTCTTTTTCAGAACAACAAAAGAAGTTGAACGGCATAGCCAGTGCTACTTGTGATGTCATTTCTTAAAAGGAGAGCAAGCTATTTTCCGATATATTTAAAACCGAATTCAGAATTCCCTGGTACAGGCATCCAGCGCACTAATATTTGGCTAATGTGTTCACAGAGTCTAAATGACTCATTTGCATAGTTTGACAATGCTGAAAAAGTGTTGCATGGCCCTTTTAACATTACAAATTCTTCTTTTCGTGGCTCACTCTATTTACTGTACTTGCATGACTGTAGACAGACTTCTGCTAAATTTGAAATCGGAAGCTGGGAGTCAACTTACAAATGAAACCTAAACATGTCCCGCCAGCAATGCAAGACGAGTGAGAAATCCGGGCTGCTACAATGCATTTGCAACTCTTGTGCTTAGTTTCTGGATCTACCTACGCCGTATGGTAACTCCTTGTGCTTGTTCGGAAGTTTTTCACCCATTTGCGAACATTTTACTCTATGCACCGTAACGTTAAAACATGGCTTTTGTGGGAATGCTGACGGTCAACGGAAGAGCCGCTGTTTCAATCAGAAGTGGCACTCCTGACAGAGGAGAGGCTGAATTATTCAGGCAGTACTGGTACTCGATGGTATTGCTCTTTTTTTGGCAGCTGTCAAAAAATGCCATTTTTTTACATGTGCCAAAGAGATCTCTTCATGCCTTGTGTACTACTGTTTTACTAGATTTCCATGTTTCATTGCAAGTGCTCTGGGGCCAAAGGAACCTTTTACACTCATTCACAGCAGTATTCCAAGATGGTTCCTATTCTTTATGCAGAAAAAGATAACTGTACAGTGGGATATGACTTTGGACTTTCTGAATAAGTGAGCGCAGCAGTGGCAACTCCAGTGTGAGCTCTCACATGCATGTGCATGTAAATCCATATGACACATGTAAAACACACGCAGATACACATTCCAGATGCATAGTACATGAACACTAAATTTCTAGGTAAACCATCCTGACGTACCTCTTTTGGCAGAAGGGAGATGAAATCCCTTTGGAATTGTGGCTCGATGACATTCATCATGTGACGCACCTGGCCTGGTTCGCAGCCTTCAATCAGCTGGTCGAGTGCTACAAGCCGCTCAGAATGGCTCCATGACTGCAACAAGAAGTGGTGTAACACTATGAATGTCATTACACCTTTAGAGCACAGTGAAAAGCTGCTGAAAAAAAAGAACAATGTTTAACTCCGTCAGCCTCACTATTATTTGCTCATAAACAACTGCTGCTCTGCTACGTGTGGCAAACCTTTCCACCAAAGCTGGCATTTTGAGAAAGCTTAAGTGTGGTACGGCAACTGAAGCTGCTTTGCTAATTTTACCTCCGCTATGACACGAGTGCCTAAAATCAAGCATATTCGCAAGTAGTCTAGGAACAAATGAAGAGCATCACTCCCGACAGCCAGTAATATGTTCACATTCTTTTGAACATTTTTATCATAGTGAATCAAATTGGAAGAATACAGTGTTAGGCTGGTACTCAAAATTCTTTGCTTCATATTTGCAGACTTTAGACGAAATAATACATAGAGCACTAGATGAAGATGTGGCTTTTGTAAAAGTTTGCACAGTCTTGGGTACCCAAGAAGGAGTTTCCTCCTGACAGCCATAGTTAAACTTCAACAATAAGCTCAAACCTCTTGTGCTTGAAACTGTGATGAACAAGCTATGGCCGTGTTCTTTGCTTTCAAATATAAAAAAAGATATCCCTTGTATTTTCTCATTCAAAACAGAATTAATGCATTTAAAAGGCACAGACAAAGCCATGGTTGACTTTTCAACTCCTTACCTGGAAAGTGTTGAGCCATGCGTCAAGCTTTGGTGGTTGAACTAGTGTAGATGGGTGTCTTGTGCGACGAGCGGGCGTGGGTGGTGCGACGTCCCGGCCTTCTGTTGGTGTCACAGCAGAAGCGGTAGTTCCGGCAGCAGCAGGCCCTTCGCCGACAGCCGCATAACTTGCCTCCCAGCCACATGGCTTCTTGCCTCCCAACCGTTTCACTTCTTCCCGCTTACGCTTCAGCTGACCCTGCATGACATGTTTGCAACGTGCTTCTGGCAAGTGCGACTTTATGACCCTTCACCTTTCACTGCTTCTACAACACTGCAGCTTGCAAGGAATACCACCTTCGATTTAGATGGAAGATAAGGAAAATAAAAATTCGTATGAAAACTGTACATGTTACCGTTACCTTGACTCATGTTTTTAAGTCCCGCCTTTTTTAATGCTGACAGGCAAGAAAAACTAGCCTTCAGTGAAGCAGCTTTTTCAATGAAAACATCAATCCACTCATAGACGCATGCTTAATAACAGGGACTGTTTGATCTCACTGCAAGTCTGTTGTATTGAAGAATGGATGCATAATTCTCTCAATACGGGCATGGCAAGAAGGACAGGTAAATGCAGCATGAAATGATTAATGTGCGAGAAGAGCGGCGCCGATGAGCAGCAATAGATATAAATACTACAACTACATACCAGTGTAGGCCACAGTTTGAGGGTGAAGCTAAACTCGCTGAAAGGTTGCTGTCCCTGGTGGCCATTTCCTTTCTTTCTAGAATTTTTCAGCAAAAGTAATTACTTCATGATTGTTGCTTTATGTATCATAAATAATGGAGCTGCTACTGGCTCAGTTAAACAAAATCCCAAATATTTCACACTTTCTGAAGCAGCGGCATTTAAAATAACTGATGGTTTGTAACTCCCAAAAATGAAACAGTTAAGCACAACCACACAGCAATGTGATCTGAAATAAAGAAAAATTTTGTATTCTAATAATGACAGTTTGTCACAATTGCATTTACTATATTGTACCGTAACTAAGCCATTTTCGTCTGAGGGAATTCCTGACTCAGAGGCTATGGCATTCCATCGCAGATTAATGTATCATGATGGCAAGGCATCGCAAGGTTGATTCTAGGCACATGCAAATATTACAGCAAGTAGGATATGGCATTTCATGGCACAAAATCATCACCATCATCAGCCTATCTTATGTCCACTGCGGGACGAAGGCCTTTCCCAATCCTCTCCATCCTTGCCTGTCCTGCGCGAGCCGATTCCATTTGATGCCTGCATATTTCTTAATTTCGTCCCCCCATCTTACTCTCTGTCGTCCAAGGCTACGCTTACCCTCTCTTGGTATCCATTCCGTCGTTCTAACCGTCCATCGGTTATCCAGCCTTCTCATCACGTGGCCTGCCCATGTCCATTTTTTTCTTCTTAACATTGTTTATCATGTTGATGACCCCTGTCTGTTCCCTGACCTACTCTGCTGTCTTCCTATCTCTTAATGTAAGCACTAGAACAGGAACTGGTCTCCCTGGTGCAACACCATGGCCAACACCTACACTAGAATGTAATGGCACAAAATACCACGTACCGTATTTACTCGCATAATCCACGCACCTTTTTTTATTTTGGCGAAAGATCGATGGAAAGTGGGGGGGGGGTGCAAGAATTATGCAAGGAAAATTTTCCACGAGAACGTACCAGGCGTTGGAGGGGGAGGGGGAACCCCGCTGCTACAAGTCAGGGTTTTCGTGCCACCAATTAACTACAAGCTTACAGAGAATAAAACATTTACTGAATGTTTTAAATGTCGACGAGTGGAATCCTTAGTCCAGATAACCACAAGCTTCGAGAAGTATACATAGGACTCACCTTAATAAAACCACAGGTTCAACATAGAACAAGGTTTATTAGCAAACACTAAAGTTGGAGCCACTCAAACAATAAAACGTCTCTTGGCCGACGTATTCAGAGTCTGAATTGAGACTGACATCGATGATCGCGGCCTCACTGCCAGCTTCAACATCGTCTTCGCTGCCACTATCCTATACCATGTCGTCGTCCGTACCGTCCAAGGTGTTTGAAATCCCAGTCTTCTTAAAGCTTCCAACTATAATATCTGGGGAAATCATGGCCCCTGCCTCTGTAATCCACGTGCAGAGTTGCTCCACTAATGGTTTCTTTATCTTGCCTCCGGGAGTCAATGTGTGTTCGCCTGTGGCCATCCATTTTGTGTACAGCCTCCTGAACAGTAAATTTCCCAGGAAGGGAATTTGTAGTTAGAGAAAAGGTGACCTTGTCGTGGTGAACTTGTCCTCTGTTCCCACCTTCTCCTCCAGCTAGCGTTGCTGCTGCGAAGAAGGATGGTCGGAAGCCTTCCTGCTACCTGTCCGCCGTCGCGTTGTCGACTTGAATGATGAAGACCAGCCTTTCACACAAACACAACGAGACTTTATATACCAGACAGTACACATTGACAGACATTAGCTTTGGTTGGTAGGACCTAGGTAGAGCCATCGGTTGGTAGGGCATCGCGGTGGGACCGTCGCTCCAATTTGGCAGAGCCTACCAGTGCATAGCACCTCTCCTGCGACCTCAACCACCGCCCGGACTCGTACTAGATGTCCCCTCTAGTATTATCCGCACCCCGAGCCCCGGTTGGGAGGACCTTGGTGGAACGGTCACTTCCATTCGGCAGAGCCGACCCCAGTGCATAGCACTGCTCCTCCGACCGTAACCACCACCCGGACTCGTGCTAGATGTCCTCTCTAGCACTATCCACTCCGTCCTCGCCAACCTCTGGGCTACCCTCCAACCTTATGCTTATCTTCGGCCTTCCAACCTCCGCTTCCAAGCTCGCTTCCAGTCTTGCAACCTCCGCTTCCAATGCTTGCTTCCAATCCTTCTGCCAGGGAAAAGGGGCCACCTTATATACACCGGTTGCCCCGCCCCTGAATCCCTCACATCCAATCACAAACGGCGATCGAATGTCAGACGCGGTCGCGCGGCTGTTCAAAGTCTGTCCTGCGTGCGCGCCAGCGAGCTGGGAACGGGGAGCGCAAAATATGCGAGGATTTTTTTTTTTTTTGCAAAGCTGGCTAAATATCAGGGGCGTGCAAATTATGCGGGTAAATACGGTATGCCGCGCTTGGTTCCGGATCATTTTGATCGAAACGGCACACCCGCCTGCGCGGGGACCCTTGATATAATTAAGAAGTGCCACTTCAACCTGCGGATATTTCCCGGTCTTAGGCCCACGGAAAGTCCGACACGTCTTGTTCGTGGCTTTCAGCAGTTCATGTTGCCGGCACCAGTAGTGGACACAAAACTCGTCGACCCTGAAGTGCCTGCCAGCGGCCCTGTTGCTGTGTTGTAGGGCATGCTCAATTACTTTCAGCCTGAAACCAGCCGTGTAGCTTCCATATCGACCCATAGCGAAGCAATGCTGCCAGGGAACGAACGCAACAACACACATAAGACAAACACTGCTAACACTAACACGCCACAACGTGAACCACTGCGCTTGCGACTTCGCTTGGATTGGATTAAAGCTCTGTGCGTTGCTAGTCTGCATGATGTTTAAGAGATGGTGCTAGGCCGTCATGCTCTACCATCATCAGTAGCGGGAACAAGCAGAGGACATCTGGTGCTGCTACAATTTTTGGGGGTGCGATAATTACTCAAGGGAAAAAGAAAAATATCTCATTTTTGGTGGGCAATGCTGGGGGTGCAAGAATTATGTGAGTGCGAGGATTATAAGATCAAATACAGTATTAAAGGTCATCCTTGTAACAACCATTTAGAAGTGCCACCTCAACAAAAATTGAACATTGTACAGCAATCAACAAATCTGTCACCAAACTGTCAATCCTCTTCATATTGAGGAAAGGGTCTCTTAATACATCCCTATCAGTCACAGTGCACGTTTGCATGCAGAACCTGTCTTTAGCCGTTCCATCCAGCAGCAACACAAACAAAAGCATGATGAGCCACTGGTCAAGTGGACCCTCTGCTCACCCAAAAAACTCCGTTTCTTATTCCCTGAACGTATCAGTAAATGCTGCACGTGATCATTGCAATGCCTGTCGTTTGCGACTGAAGGAAGATGAGATGCTACTCACGCCTGCTGCAGCAAGTGCCGCTTGCTCCTCGTCGCCTTCTGCCATGTCTTCCGTAGAGGAACAGCTACCTTCATCGTCGCTTGTGGGGAGCCCTTCTGAATGGAGTAATCTGTTTACTGAAGTTGCCAAGGATGTTGCCTCGACCTTTGAAGGTGTGGCAAGCTCGTCCCTGCTGCCGCAGCTGCTGCTGCTCCCACTGCCCCACCTGAAAGAATGGTGAAGCCTGTCACAGTGCTGCTCTTAGTGGAATATGTCAAAGGAACAAAAAAGAAAATGCAAACAAGAGACCAGGGCACAGCACAAGTACTCATTAACAATTGATACATTTTGGAAAGGAGTTAGGGGAGAGTTCATGGCCTGCACATTGAAAACTAAAAGTGACAATAGTAATGTTAATTGAGAAGGGGAGGGGATTATCACATGGCAAAACCACAACGTGATTACAAGGGAAGTTACGAGAGGTCTGCAGATTAATTTTGACAGCTTGTGCCTCTTTGTCGTGCTCTTAAATCTAAGTGCACAGGTGTTCCCACATTTCGCCCTGACAGAATGTGGCCGCTAGGAATCGAACCCTTGCCTTTGAGCTTAACAGTCCAGCACCTTAGCAACAGAGGTGTGTAAACGTGACAAGCAATGATCTAAGGAAATGGACTTGGCCAGTTATTTATGAGAACTTTATCCGATTCTGTCTAGCGTTTCTGGCAGTCAATTCATATTGCTAGAAAATGGAGAGGTTTTTGTTCAGTGCATATTTTTAGAGCTAGCCCTTTGCCAGAGCTCTTTATGCTGAAGCGCCACAGGATGAAACATTCATAAAGTTATATTTCTCACCAATATATAAGTTTGGTTAGCCTTTCATCCAAGCTCCTAAACACAAGCACACATAAAAAGTGATGATTTATGTGCAAGATAGAATCGTGCCATCCGACCTGTTTCCCTGAGCATCCTTGGGTAGATTCTCCCTGGGACTGCATGTCAGGCTGAGCTGTAATTCCTGCAGCAAGGACACGTCTACTCCCGGCACTGCCAGCAAGTCTTCCACTCGGTTGAATCCTCCCTGCAACTGCAAATGTACAAACATTTAGTGAGGGCTATACACTCTCCGCAATGTATGACCAGCAGATATTTGAAGACACGCACAACTAATATTGGACAGACGTGGTCAATGATCAAGGCCTTGCTTATCCTGAAATGAGCTTCAAAAGGTCCTGTCAAGCCCAAATGCAAGGCAACAGACACAGAGATACTGACCAAAAATATGAAAAAATGGTGTAACCTTTGAAATTTGACTCTAAAGATGCCGCTGACAATATATGCAGAATCCATTTCAGCATCCATTTCACAGGCAGGGAACAGAATCGTGCCGACATTTTCCTGACGTCTGTGCTTTGCTCTCGTGCTGCGAGCATGCAAGCATGAATGGTGCAAGCGAAAGCGACTGCACGTGATGAAGTAGGGTAGTGTGGCTTCTCTAATGCAGGTGCTTGCTGGCATCCGGCAAAGATAATGTCACTTCCACTAGTACATGCTACGCTCACTTGGCGCAGTACCTTGTGTAAAATGCATTAATTTCAGTATTTTCCTGCTGTTTCTGCCTGAAAACAAGGTTGTGTCAACCTGTTTCAGCACCCAATCTTTTATTTGGAAAAGAAACTCGGTGGCAAAAGTTCTGTTCGGTATTGTACAGTTATGGCATAATGTTTCATGCAACATCTTCACAGTGTTCAAGGCTCTGAATGACCACAAGAATATTGGCAGAACATTATATGTACACGCAGCCGCGATGTTTTCGTGTTACCGCTAAAAAAGATCAGCTGGAGAACACTGTTACCTGCTAAAATATGAGAGCAGCCAGAAGTCGGCTCTTTAGATAATTGCAGGCCCCTGTTCATCTGATTCGCTCAGCTCAGTTGATGCTCAAAGTTATTTCTAAAAATATCACTTCTGGAATGCCTCGAGTGGTTAATTTAGCAATATCAGATGTGACTTGAGGCACAGCAGACCTTCCAACAACACTTCATGCCAATTTACAGACTGAAAGGTTGCCCATTGTTCCAGGTTTACTGATGGGCTCTACGTCCCATGAGTGAGAAAGCTTGCTTGATGGCAGTCAATTAAAAAAGGTATTACGGCAAGGCGTTTTCCTTGACAGACAAAAACCGTTACCAGTCTGACCATCTTATGTTGATCATGAAATTTTATGGTTGTAACACTGCAGCATTAAGTTAAGGAGGATGGGGCGTGTGGTGGAGGGGAGAATATATCTTGAATCATCAGAGCAAACGAGCTAGCAATGGCAATTCTTGACAGTGAAAGCAACACAACATGTCACATAAGCAGAAATAGCACTGACCCTACGAGCTGCCACAATGGCTTCGGCAGCTGCCCTCCCCAGGCCAACGACCCCTGCCAGGTCGTCGACTGAGGAGGTGTTGATGTCCACCTTGGCATCATTCCGCTCGCCTGTGCGTTCCTCCGCAGACATGGGCCCGCCCACGTCCGCAGTCTCAGAGAAGCATCTACAATGTTAAAGAAAAACAAAGGCTCTTAGTACAAAGCCACAAAATGTTGTCAACAAATAAGCAGTATACCTCAGAAGAGAAGCAATTCTCAAAATAATTTTTTATTGAAGAATGAGTGCCAGTTTTCATAGCATCTTATTCGAGCTTCTTATTCCCAATGAGCCTGTAAAAGTTGTGCTAGCAAGGCTTTTTTGTATCACAGCATAAATGGGCAATGAGACATTTGTCTTTTTTTCTTAAGCAGTACCAACATGACTTTTGAAGAACAATTTCTTAAAAGGAGGTTCAAACCACTAAGCCATATAAAATGAGATCTGGGAAGCTAAGCAATTTATTATAACGCTCATTTCTACAAACTAGTCTTGGTAACCCAAAGGTGAATTTGTCCCTGTGCACAAAACAGCAATTAAAAAAAAAAAAGATAACTGCCTGTGACATGCATGTGCAGCTTTCCAATTACAATTTTGCAAGCAATATCACTGTACTTAGCTTCCCTACCCATGACAGCGATGTGAAATTTTCAAAAGCGTTGCAGTTTAGACAATTTAGTATGTCATGATCACTGTTTGTTTTAAATTTTGTTTTATTACCAATTTTATAGCCAACCGGCACTTTAAAACCAAATTATGACATCTTCATGTTTCTTCGTCTTCATACCTACTAGGGGTTCACCTCTGCGGGGTTCCTGCAACTAAAACATGCATTCTTGTACTTGTCCCCCTCCTTATCATAATGTATCTGGGAACTCAGATCAGAGCCACAGTAGGAAAATATCAGTCACTGCAGCAGATGCCCTCGAAAACCTTCTTGTTAAGTATTTCTCACTTTCATTAACCTACAATCGTGTGGGTCCCTGTAGAACTAATCTGGACAACGAAGGCTTACATGGATTACAAGTTTCATTACACTGCACTTTACCAATGGTTTCACATCCATGTCATGAACCAAAAACATCCCAAATTATTTGAGCAGTGAATTAACAGCCAGCTGACAACATAATGCAGCTAGAATTCAGTAATCAATAGTGCAGAGAATTTTATCGATCATCTCCCCTTAATTTAAAACCTCTTAACTTGTATCAATGTTGTTTGAAACGACTTGGTGTTTCCAAAACAGTGAATGAAAGCAGGGCAAATCAAACTCTAAGGCAAACATATGAGGGCCAAATAACCTTATTTCAAGAAGAATATTACGACAGCGAAGGTGACGGCCAAAAGTACACTCTTCCTATTTTCAGATTTCTCAGGTCACTCTGTTATTGTTGGACAATTATGTAATGAACTTATCAGTTGCTTCTGCTCTATTACGTTCGACTTTGCTCAGCACTGCTCATTTCCTATACATACTGTTGTACCTGGCTAGTAGCAACTACTTTGTCTTCATCAAGACGTGTGGGTTTAGCTCAGGTAGCCTGCTAAACATATCTAATAGGTAAGGAACACTCATAATGACTACGATTAAAAAGCAGAAATAATAGCCGGCTTTATGTACTTGTCTCTGGCAAAAAGACGGGCCACTCAACCCATTTCGCTGTATTTGTTCATGCCTATGCACGGACATTAGCAAGAGAAACATTTATGCTTGGTGCTACTGCAACTATACGCTATATTTCGCATAAAATTTCGAAGCCAATCACATGCAATCCCACAAGGTTTTACACACGTGCACATAACATGAAACATCAGTTACTGGCCTCCTTAACAAGAACTGAAGAATGAGGAGCACGGTTTCGCACATAAGAAATATAAAAGGCAATGTGCAAATCCTTTGGTTCGAATCGGGCGCTTCCAACGCTACGTTTAACATTTCGCCACAGTAGTGCGACAGAATCTACGCCGCCCAACCACGCGAGCGCTACGCCAAGGAGAACACGTGTTCATAAGAAACATGACCAGAAGCCTGCGATGCTCACACAGGGCAACGAAGACGCAGAAAGTTGTCGAAATGACGCCGTACGCCACGCCACACGCTGTCGGTCGCCTTGCGAAGTGCGAATGCACACACGCCCAATACGCGCATGAGTGCCCACACCTTGTCTGGGTGTACAGTCGCTTCACATCGTCAGAAAAAAAATCGAGCTAGCTCGTTCGCTATATCGACAAAAAACAATGAACGTCACACACGAACGGCATATCAGGCAGTTCAGCAGAACGTTGATATTACTGTGCTGAATACACGATTCCTGGGGGTAGGCGCTTGTGTCACCCCCGCCTGCTATTAATGGTCACTCGTTGACACTGACGGAACAGAGGGCATTCAGTCTCCCCAAACCTCGTGCACAAGTTGGGAGCTACCGCTAGGAAGAAACACCACGTAAGGTTTGAATGTGGGTTCAAACGAATGCACCACACGCCTCTCTCACTAAGAGCGTGAGAAAAAGTCGTCTACCGTGGACAACACAATGCCTCGTGCGCGCAGCCCTCTCTCGGAACGCGACACAGCAAAACGGGCACCTCAGCATGAAAACGCCACACGCAATTAACAAGCGACGACGAGAAAAGGGGGCCAAAATTACTTTCAGGGAAGATGCACGGCAAGTTCCGGCTCGGGGCGACTAAAACACGGGTGTTTCGGCCACTCAGCTCAGCCCAAGGCCTAACTTATCCGTCACCATAGTCGTTTGACACTCCACTTTTCAGGACACCACCATCACGGGCTCACAAAACTTGATAGCCTGGCACTCGCGCTCACGACTTGTCACCACAGGTCACAGAAATGCCTTCATCGGCACACAGACAGATCGAACATGACCAAATTAAGAGCGACAGTTATCAAAACACATCACGAACAAGCGGCCACTGCCATGTTGTTAGCGACGTCACAGACGAAAAAACAAATCACATAAAGTCCGCATAGATTACCAATTACCGCGTGCCTTCATGCGAGTGCGGAGATTACACTGACGAAGCGATAAACATACCTCATCTTTTTATAGTTGGGCTAAACCACTACAACTGCTACAACTATTCCCTTGAAGGTTTTGGCAGTTTTGGTTTCCTTTCCATTTTCGAGTTAACAAAAAATCGCTAGGGGGCGAGCGGTCGCAGGATGTTTTGCGTCAGCTTACGATTGAATGGTGGCCTTCTTCCTTGACCGATCTGTGTCCTAGGCAAAATTAAGTCAGATATGCGGCTTCATTCTCTAAAACCAGCCTATCTGCAGTGCGCTTGCACGCTGTTCTTTCAGCTTGTCCTTATAGTAAGCAGTGTTAACATAGTAGCCAGCGACGAGGACGTCGTACCGGAGAAGCATGTGATCGAAGGTAAAGTGGTGCCTCCAGAAATCGCCACATCCGAATGGCTAACATCCACACGAATTCTCGTGAACGGAGGTGAACAGCTCGGCTTCTTGAGGTTAGTAACTAACGGCAAGGCTTGCTTTTCCTGCAGCGTTCGTTCCCGTCCTACTTGAAACGCTAACTTGTTTCGGCCTCGCTTCCTAGGAGCGATGGCAGCTTTTCAGTGCACAACCTGGCCCCTGGTTCGTACGTTGTCGAAGTGGCAAATCCTGACCATGTGTACGAGCCGGTGCGCGTGGACATCAATTCCAAGGGGAAATTCCGCGCCCGTCGGGTCAACTACATCCAATCGAACTTGATCCAGACTCTTGCGTATCCGCTGAAACTGAAGAGTCGCGGTCCCTTCCAGTATTTCCAAGTTCGGGAAACATGGAGGATCACAGACTTCCTCATGAACCCCATGGTAAGTCGCGCCCCGCCGGATGCACCGAGCAGTTATATGTCGAAACTCAAGGCTTTGGGTGATATCCCTCGAATTGCCTCATTGCCTTCATTGATTTCTCGGGCTCTCTGCGATCTGCACGCTATTTCATCCCTTTGTGGGCCTTAAAGAGCGTGTTGGCAAGCACATCTGTATCATTTATGAGTGTAAGCTGTTTATCTGTGCAGTAGAATGCTTCAGAAAACTAGAAAACAGCTTGAATTTGTGCTTTTCCACTCAGTCGTACCTCATATGCCCTTATTACATTAATCAATACATTACGATGAAGTTCTACACATTGGTGAAAAAAAGGGAAACATCACTTTTAAATGTGTGCATGCGAAACAGATCTCTAAACATATTCCTAAGGAAGCTTAAAGGTTAAAGACTAGTGGCCCATATTATTGTTTTCCAAGTGACAATGCACGTTTAGAAGCAGGAGCAAATATTAACTTTCAGTCATAAAAAATTTTTCTGTGTGTTTCTTTACACCTTACAGATGTTTGTAACCTATGTAAAATTGTACTGATCAGTCGGGTTAACCAATAGCATACCTATTTCCACTAGCACATCGATACAGTAGGCCTTCAACCATTGAACTGTGTGTCCTTGGCCCATTTGTCAGACAAGTATTCATATTCAAGCCTGGAAAAAGTGAAGTCTTGGTCAATACTGTTATTAAGATGAGCTGCCTAAGCACCTAAAGTGAAATATCATTACAAAGATGTCCACCTCTCTTTACATGTACATGTACCTCTCATCGAAACATTAGCCCCAGGCTGAGGCTTCCTTTGTGTGCTTTCTAAGGAAGAGCAAACAAATAATACTGAGAAGTGTGATTGCATTCTTAGTTGTTAACATAAAGTCATTAGCAGCAACATGGTCTTCATTCATGGATTGGAAATACAACTGAGAAACATCCTTTACTCCTTGTGGTTGAGCTTGGTACCACAAGATATTCCTAACAGCGTCGTTTCCGTAATCTGTGTGTAATTTTCCAGTGGTTTGTGCATGGCTCGACACTGCTGAATGTATGAGCACGCTAATGCTCTCTCTAAGTCTGCATAGCTTCCTACATTTCCTAATAAATGGTATCTGTGCTATAATTCTCTTGAAACCTCCACTTGTAAAGTTAGTGTGAGAGGTTGCTAAGCCCTAGAAAGCATTATTTTTCCCACAATCAGTCATATATAGTTTGAATTGTACAAACAGCATCTTGGAATAGCACATGCCAACTAAACTTTGATTAACAGCATGATTGTTTCGCAAGAGTTTGACTGGAGCTAGTTTATATGAAGCTTATTTTCTGTGCACTCGGCTTCTCACTCAACTTCTCACTCGACTTCTCACTCGGCTTTTCACTCTGACTCGACTTAGTCATAATAAATGAAACAGGTCAGCATGTTTGCAAACCTCCAACTGTTTATTGTCTACACTTGTATATTGGTTAATTTATTGTGCCTCTGCTGTAATGTACAGTGACCATTGTTATTACCCTGACATTTTGAACAGATTTTGTGCTCATCGCTGCTTTGTTCTTGTTCAGATTTAATTTCTTTTCTCCCAGAAGACATTTAACCTCCCAGCATACAAGAATGACAAGCAGGTATTATATGCATACTTTGCCATGATATACACAAGCAGCATTTGGTACGTAGCTAATGCACATAGTGCAAGCGAACAATACTACTGCATATTTTTAAATAATTTTGGTAAAACTATGCAATCTCGTTCCATGGTCTGAGCAAGAACAACGCAGCCCTTGGTTATTTAAATAGAATGTTTGCAATTGAATTGGCTTTCTACGAAATCTATGCTTCCTTGTCTGACTAACGTACTTGTGCCTCTGGTTTGTGTTTGCCAGGTTCTCATGATGGTGGTTCCTCTGCTGCTGATCATGGTCTTGCCAAAACTGATGAACGCAGCTGACCCGGAAACACAAAGGGTAGGAACCTTGGAAGTTTGATTGCCAAAAAGCCAAGTCTGTCTTCTGCTGCAATTTTTGCTTCAATGTTTTTCACACAAATACGTACAGAGTGAAATAAGTGCACATGAATGCATACAATGTTAAGGGCTAATTCACAGAATGGATGGTATTGCTAACATATCAAGGATGCCAGGGCTCACCTCTCGTTGAAGTGCTCCAGGCGGACCGTTTTCAGCCTGACGTGATGCTGCTGGGATCAGTCATGCTTGATCTGTGAACCGAATCACTGGTTCGGCCTGTGATGGAACCCCTGGTGTAGACATTTCTGCTTCAAGAAAATTATTTTACGCTTAAGTCAAGCTATAATGCAACCGTCACAGAGCAGTCTTTTATTCATTCTTAAAGAAATGTTTCTTTTCAGCAGCTGGCCTGTTTGTCTTTTCACACAAATTGTGTAGGTGTTTACGAAGACCAGAAGAACACCAGAAAAGTAATATACATTCTAATGTCATAGCAGATGACTAGGGCATGGCTGCACTTTGAAGCCACTAAGCCAGTGTTCCTTTGACTCTAAGAAAGTGCACTATACTTCCCAAAAGTGAACAGTGCAGCTTGTGCACAAAGAGAGGGTGAACTATTTTTTGGTGAAATTATTGTTCATGGATGAAATTTTGGTTTTTGCCAGCAAATATGAAATTAAAAAATGTCTCGTGCATCGTTTTCTGCTCTCTGTATGTATATTTTTGAGGAAAGCCTGAAGACCTAGATTTACAAATTCATTGGTTGCTTTAATTTTACTTAATATGTGTTGACAGTTGGTACTTCCAAACATAACTACTGACGGATATCTGAGGGTGCACATTGTCCTTGATAATGGTAATTTGGATAGAAAAAAAAAATATAGAAGAGGTCTCCAGGTCAGGCTTCCAGTATTGAGCTTGACGCTAGGTTCAGAGTCCCCCTTGGAGTTCGCCAGCTTCATTGTTGTGTCATTGAATGAAGTGAGTGCCGACACCTTGCTATGAGCACATATGCCCACACTATACGAAGTACTGTAGTTTCCATGAATTGGCATTATCATTCTCTTGACTGTGTACACTACACTTTTGCTTTCCTCTGGGGCAGGGGACTGTGTTTCAGCACTCAAATATCACTTTAATGTATGCTATAAGTTGATGCCACAACATTTGATAATAAGGCCTAAGTAGCACTTAGCTTGCAAACTCCTGTGTTCTTTAATGATTGCTCTAAGCAGCTTACTCTGGTGTAAACATATTGAGTCTTTACACATTTAGCTGTATATATTGAGGTTCCTTAATCAGCTCTGGCCTGTGGTAGTGTTTGTAGCTGTAATGTTACGCTTTAGCATTCTCTGATAGACTAAGGAAGACGGGTTCACTGAACCCTTTAGACCACTTAGTAGCTCCACTGTCAATTCGCCTATCTGAACAAGAAGCCCTAATTCATTTTTCATTCATGCTGTTGGAACTACCTTTTTATAGAAAAAGGAAATTCACTTGGTACTTGAAACATGTATCACCCCCTCCATGGCAGCTATTTGATATCCTGTGGTACATATAACGGTATTGGTTCATTAATCTGCCCCTACATGATTGTAAGGTGCTGGCATTTACAGAATGTGGGTGCCATAAATGGCACAGCTTGATGTGTGCAATACACACAAAACGTTATTCATTGCAGAATGGACACATGCCGTAACACTAAACTGTAATTTGTACCTTCATGTTTCAATGTGGTCCTTCTGGTTGTAAAACATATGCATCTAAGCACAACTTTTGCTGGAAACAACTGTTTATCTCAGTGTGTGGTAATGTTGCTGATTTATTTATTTATATATTTCTGTGCTGTAATGGCCTGAAGTCTTTTCATAGAAGAGTAGAACTGTTTTTCCAGAAACAACAAGTTTTAGTATAGTGGTGTTATTGAAGGTGCCAGCACCAGCAGTTGAAGCAGTGGAAAGAGGAAGATGATTCCACTCATTGCTTTCATTGCTTATGTGTGGTCTGAAGTCGGTATATGGCATGTGAGGACAAAGACACTAAATTTTTGGCAGCTGTTGAAGAAATATGTGTGGGAGGCAAAAGAAGCTGATCTAGGTTAGTAAAATAGATCTTGTGACATAGACAAGAAAGCATATTGTGCCGGTTGACTCTGTAGACCAGTGCCACATCTTTGTCCCAGCAATGAAGGTGCTCGTGTGCTTTGACAATACTAACATTTGTCTATTCATGCAGAGCAATCATTGCTGCCACTCCACACGTGGACCACCTTAACAGAGAAGTCATCCAGACCTTTGTTCTCCTCATTGCTGATTGCAAATCCTTCATTTTCACATCTGCAGGAGATGAACCAGATGCAGATGCCGAAGTATGACATGCCCGAGCTGTCGGAAATGATGACCACGCTCTTCACGGGAGGCAACAAGAGGCAGCAGCAGGCCAAGACAACTCGAGTGGCAAAGAAGCGGCAGTAGCGAGCTGTGAACAGGGCACGTGATGCCACTGCTCTGCTGTGCTGTGATACCCCAGTTCAGTATCTCCTTCACGAAAAACTAACGGACAACATGTGTAAAGGATACCCTTAAAGAGAATACTAATGGACTAAAGATGAAAAGACTGTTTACTTTTGTTTGTTTCCTATTTGCATTGCATTGTCCTATGCACTCGATTTCCGTGCTTTCTCTTTGTGGAATGGAAGTTACCCAAAGCATTTGTGCAGGTTTGGCTTCATTACCGCATATTGCAGAATGTTAACTAGTGTGCATGCATGTTGCATGAACATGTCATGATATGCTATCTCACTCGTGTTATCAGGAGAACAAGTTAACTCTATTATACAGTGGCATAACAATGCCCACTTTTGTTCAACAAGTGCAATGTCTCAAGTCATCACACCCTTGAGTCCCAAATTGGCATGGCAGCAAGCCTCTTTCAAAGCAAAAAAGACTATTAACTTAATGATGATTAATCATTTTTAAGAGGCTGTTAACAGGCAAGCCCAGTACAAGCCAACAAAGGCACAGACAGGCAAGGTTTTTGCACAACCTTGTGCACAAGCATGCTGTGGCACAAAGCGATCTGCAGTGTTTTTGTTGCTTGTGAAATGGCGAGTGATCTCTTAATACTTTCGGTTAATCCTTTGGCAAATTCAAATTTTGCAATAAAAGAAGGGGTAGGCAGTGACTTCAAGATATCGCAGCAGTTGCACTTTTGTCAAAGTGAATAATGTGCACTTATTGGGGCTCAATACAATGACGGCAAGACATGCCATTTGTGCAATGAATTCAGTTGTAGTGATGTGCCCAGCACCCTGCACCTTATGGGGAGACTTGCTTTGTGTTTGTATATCGTGTACTATACTCTATGATATCAGATGCACCAGGTTTTGAGCACAGGGCAGCAAGTGTATGGGGTCTGTGAATATGTTATGATTGATAACAAGGTGTGGACAATGATTTGCCTAGTTGTTTGTTGACATTTTTTTCTTTTTTTTAAATACTGGTGGTTTTGAAAGGGTATTGTACATCATTCTTGATGATAGCAGAAAGTAGACACCCTCTCAAATGCCAGCCGAAAGTTCTCTGTAACAGTAAATTGCAAAATACATTGCAAGAGATGGAAGATTCAGCATTTGCTAGCCAGCTCATCACATGGTTACGTATTTTTTGATGGTGCTTACTGTTAGGTCAAAAATCAAGTGACGTTTATCATTTCCCTTTCTTTGTTGTTACTGAGACAAATTCGAGATTTATGCATGCTTTAAATTTGCACACAATCTTGCACCATGGAGCCATCAGAGCAAGCTATTGATTGTTTTTTAAACATTGAAAGGCATAAGGCTTGCATGTAAAATAGATTTGTAGTATATACCTCAATGTTTTTGCATGAACTTAGGGAACAATTCTACACTCCTGCATGTATACCACGGTTGTGTTTTGTAAGACCTTTGAAATGATTTTTATTTATGACTTCCTTTTTGTACAATGGTGTAAAACATGGGGCAGCATGCACTTGTGGCTGCGACTGAATAGGCAGAGAGTCGCTGGGGGGTCGGAAGTCCACATTACTGAGGGGACAAGTGCAGATTAATTCATATCAACGTGCAAAGGTAATAGCGTCTCTCGTTCTTTATACTGTATGACACTGTATGCATTGCAAGAACCTGGAAAGCAAAATAGGATCGATTCCTGACTCACTGCGACTTGTTTTGTTAGACATTATTTTTTTAGCAGAAGGCTACAATAGAAATGCAACAGTGACAGAAAGCCGTAAAATGTTGCAGAGGTGTTAATCTGTTATCTTTCGTAATGTTGGACAGGGATGCAAGCCAATACACCTTTGTGATGTCACTCCTTAAAAGTGACTGCTGCACTCTGTGCAGTGGCCTGCATGATGCTGCCTCTCAGGCCGCAGGTTGCTGACCGTTGTTGTACAACACCTTAGGCTCACTGTGAACCTAGTCCTTGATTTCTTGGCGGTTATGATGATTTCTTGGTGGTTATAATGTTGCTATATGTAATGATCTACTGGTCCTTTAGGTTAGCTCAAATACTGGTTGTTGGTTTTTCACACCAAACAGCTCACATGATCATGTTTGTCAGCAGTCCTTGTAAGCTCCTGGGAGATCATTTGTACACTGTGGTGCTAGTGACCCTTTGTGTTCCTTACGTAAGGGTATGGCAGAATCAAAAGCACACTTGTTATATTTTTCTAACCATGAAAATGCTTAGTATAATTCCTCTTCTTGTGTAATGTTTTCATTCATAAAACAGGGGAAATGATATTAATTTAAATGAAAACTGGTTTGCATGGCACAGTAGACGACTACGAAGCTGTATTTCAAGATGAGCATGCTGCACATTCACTGATAATTATGTAAGTACAATCCACAACCAGCCCTTAGAAGTCATAAGAAAATTGCTGGATGCATCCTTTCCTTTTTAGCATTGTTGGTATTTCCATGTGTATAGCTTTATTATTACATACTGTTATTGACTTTGAAGCTTACATTTCTTTTTCATTGTGTGGCCTTGGCTGTGAATGCACGTGTGTACAAGGAGAACAGTTTTATATTCTGCAACTGTCAGCCTTGACCTGTGTACAAAAAAGAAAATACATCAGTTGTTATATTATGGTGAATAAATTTATGGCAACACAATCATACTAGACAGCCATCTGTTGGTTATTTAACTGACACGAATACAAAATCTGAATTCATCGGAACGTGCGTGAGGATACTCGAGCACTTTTCTAAGGTAACATGAAACAGGGGCATCTATTTCGAACGTCCTTATGCTATTGTAGGGACCGCCATTGAACATTTAAACAGGTAGATATGCACACAATGAAAGTTATGGTCACTGACCAAGTCAACAAGCACAGTTTGACATTTCGGAACCTGTACAGGTTCCTTGTTCACAATGCCCCGCATGTACAGCCATTCATTACGTCATATACTGCATATATAACTGAACGGCACTTGTACACCGCATTGTGAGCACAAAACCTGTGCAGGTTTTTCACTGAGATATCACTGAGAACTCTCATAAGACAAACTGCTGTGAAGAAGTTGATTTATAAAAGAAAATTAAGTTCCCTTGGTGGTGGTGGGTTTCGAGCCTACGGTCGCACGTTGCGAAACGAAGTGTTTTACCCACTGGGCTATGTCCTTTTGTTTCATAACTTAGCTCAATGGGATATACACCACCCATGCTTGTGGAATGTTTACATATTTGAAACAAATGAATGCCTTTGGACCAGCTGTATGAAATACGTATACAAAACTTTCTAGGAAGCCTTTGTTGATAGATTTCATAATGGTGGCATAAAAGCTCTCTAGGGCAACATGTAAAGCAGACGTGGTGTGTTGTGCATATCAGGAAAACTTGCGAAAGATGGCCCGAATATGCCTTTATTTCCTTCTTTCTTTCTTTTTTTTTTGGGGGGGGGGGGTGGGGGGGAGGGGGGTTATAAGAAAAAGGGGTGTAGTTGGGGCATCTTTCTGCCACACAAATTTTCATCTGGCTTGCCTGCTTTTCTGGGCACCCGCCATGGTAGCTTAGCAGCTAGGGCAATTTTAGTAAGCTGCTCTCATGAAGGCAAATATTTTGCATTGATATAAGTATTTCAGTATGGGAGAAAGCTTTAGCTGAATATGTATCTGACTAAAAGGACACCCAATAAGCATATATATTCAGATCTCACTGTGGCGTACGTGCAGATGTGTAATAACCGTCGCGTAACATTAACGTGTATCCCAGTTGAATTTTTCATCGAGCACGCAACTTCTCTGGAAGCATGCTCCCAGCAGTTACTTGGCAGTTCACAGATCCCGAACACACATCCACGAACATCGAAGAAAATGTTTGTCTACGCATCATTAAAGGCTGGAGCACGGTATCAAGAATTCCACAACTTAAAGGGTCCCTGAAACGTTTTTTTTTTGACATTGTGTCACTGATTAGGCAACACAATTGTGAAATCATTCACACCATAAATAAAGCGAAGCACCATGCGCTAAGGCAGCTATGGGCTTATTTCTGTCGCCTTCCTCCTTACCACTGCTGTTCCTCCTCAACTCGATCCGCTGCGGAGTGCGCGCTAGCGACGACAGCGCCTCCCGCGTCAGCCGCTCTGCCAAGCCTCCCGTAGCGACATAGCGCCCCGATATCCTCACTGAGGTCGCCCGCCTCGGCAGTGCTAGCCTCTGTAACAGACGTGCCGGCGACTCGTGTGTATGCCGCGACGATACCGTTGGCTGAAACGAAGGAGTACGTTGTAGAAGCACGTTCGCAGCTAGGTTTTGAAAATTACGTGCGCGTGATGGTTCGGGGCCAATCAGCAACCTCCCATTCGTAGCTCGATTGGCGGGGGCGTTTGAAAACGCATTTTGGCGAGCCACTGCGACCTTTTGCGATACGCGTGTTCAAAACCTTATTTTAAGTTACACACTTTACGCACAGCGCTGAAATCTGTCCTGTAATGGTCCTAATGACCCGCTCTACTGGATCACCATGTTTGCACAAAATCGTCGAAACCGTTTCAGGGTCCCTTTAACTTGTCAGAGCGGTTAGTGACCCAGCCAGTAGCGCACCCAGGATCCCTGCCAGGGGGGGGTTCAATTTTTCACGAAAGGCCGGGCATGCAATTACGCAGTTGTTGCGTGTGTAAAAAAGTAAATAAAATGACAAATAATAGTAACATCAATGATGATGATTATTTTTATTATTTTTTCGGCATTTTCCAGAGACATTACCGCCACATTCTTCTAGGACATAGGAGCAGTTACGGAGTGCGAGGAGGTTAGGTCGCCCCCCCCCCCCCCCCCCCGTCGGTGCGCCACTGGACCCAGCAGTGCCTGTGCAACGCCGTTTCTTTTAAGGCTACTTACTGTACGTAGCGTGCCGTGCTGGTAGTCGCCATGCGCAGGTGCCGACTCGGCGTTCACGAGTTCGAATCCAACGTTGTTTGTTCTAAATCTATTTCAGTGAGTGCGATTTGTGCGTCGATAATATATGTATTGCTAAAATTCAACCAGAAGTGCCATAGAGTTTTATTTTTCTCGCCTGCAAAAATAAAAAAGAAATAGAAAAGAAAAGCAAGCGCTACTCGATCGACAGGTATAGGGAAAGAGGAAAGGTTGCTCCTTTTGGGAGCTTCCAAAAGAAACGATGGTTGCTTTTTTTTTTTTTTTTTTTTTTGTGAGTGTCGTGGAGGGGCGACTTTTCACCATGTGGGGAGTAACGGGTCGTCCCCTTGCAGTTACCCCCGACAGGGAGGAATGTGCGTGGCAGATCACTTCTTCCCCTAAAGAAGTAATCTGTATACCTCCGTTTCTTAAAGCGTAATGATCCCGCAGGTGCGTTTCCCGGCTGAGTCCCGCAAGGAATCCCTCCGGAGGTCGCTTGGTTTCTCGGTGACCAACGGCTACAGATGCGAACCGACGTCGGCTTATCTTCAGAAGCTTCGCTGGCCATCAATCTCGGCAAGGGTGGAATGGCTACCAACTTTCTTTCCTTTTTTGTCAAGCATCAATAACCGTCATCTGTATATCTTGCGTATCTTACTTTGTCGCCTCACGATCTGCGCTCCCATGTCAATGACGACGTGCACGTGTGCGTGACAGAGTTCTTGATATGAAAAGAACTATCTTAAATGAAAGCACATGCAAGCCAGGAGATGATTATTGTTCTGTGGCAGAAATACGCCCGAAAGACGCCCCTCTCTTTAGTGTTATTTTGGCGCAAGCGTAGGATAAGTTATTTTTTTAAACCATAGGAGCATGAAGGAGTGTGTTTCTGAAACTCTGATCTCCTACCCTTGTGCAGATATGAAGGGTATCGCTGCTGTGCTTTCTCCGATTCGACACAAACTGTTCCACATTCTTTTTTTTTTTTTTTTTTATAGCGCTCCAGCATCCACAGTGTGAAACAAAGGGGAACGAGTCTTTTCATCGACCTATGAAAGCCTCGACGACTTTGAGCCCTTGAACGGCCTAACAATTCCGGAAGCGGAAGCAGGCTTTTGAACTCCGGCACGAGCGGTACGAATTTAATGAGCTCGGCCGGGGGTATAGCTCCGCGTGTCCGGTCTCCGCGCGTGTTGCCTAGTTAGTCTGCGAACCGCACGGGAAGTGAACGCACGCTATCCGCGACAGAGACCGTGCTGCAAAGATGTGGGTGCCCCTGGTGACCGCCGCGGTTGCGTGGAGCGTCAGCACCGTGGCCGCGTCTAGCGGACCGTTCTCGTGTCCGAGCCTCGAACTGTGCAGTTGCGTCGACGAGCGCGTGGATTGCGCCTGCCCCCGAGGGGACGAGGCTCTCGACCTGTTCGCGTTGTACGAGCCCGACGTGGAGTACATCAGCGTCAGGCACTGCGGAGTCGTGCACGTGCCGCCGTACCTGGTGGCCAGTCTGTCTCTCGAAGAGGTCTGTTTCCCACCTCACCTGTGTGCTTTGAAAGCGTAGTCCGATGCTTGGCGCTTAGCCGTGTTCCCAATATTTGGGGACACAATTAGCGTTTTCTTTTTCTTTTATACTTACTACTGCTCTGTGCTCCTTCCTCTGTAAAATTATACTTAGAAGGCACGTGTATGTGAGATTTCGTAAATAAGGAAATGAAGAGAACGCAGGTAAAATGAAGCTAGTGGACGCGAATGTCCGCTGCTCCAATGCTGGACATCCCCCTTTCAAACATCCGTTTTCTTCTTTTAAATTCCTGCTTAACATACTTAAAGCGTGCGCGATGTGCAGTGAAGAATGTTTC